>VMDR010003351.1:0-73497 GCA_007922815.1 Macrotus californicus
TCCACACCATTGATTTGAGTCCCGTTTTTCTTCCCATCACTGTTGGTTCCCTGTACATTTTTCTTCATTTCCCTTATTGTATCCTTCATTTGTTCGTCTAATTTGTGACCAAATTCAACCAAGTCTGTGAGCATCCTGATTACCAGTGTTTTGAACTGTGCATCTGATAGGTTGGCTATCTCTTCGTCGCTTAGTTGTACTTTTTCTGGAGCTTTGATCTGTTCTTTCATTTGGGCCATTTTTGTTGTCTTGGCTCACCTGTTACGTAGTAAGGGGCGGAGCCTTAGGTGTTCACCAGGATGGGGCGGCCACGTCGCTGCGTTGTGACGCTGTTTGTGGGGGAGGGGTCCGAGAGGGAACAATGGTGGCCGCTCCGTTCCCTGCCGGTTACCAGTCACTTTCCGCACTACTCACAGTTCAATGGGGCCCCTCTGGTGCTGGCTCTGGTGCCGATCCCCGGTGGGAGGGCCGTGCACGCTCCAGGACCCTGTGGGTCTCTCCAACGAGCTCTCCCGTGAGGCCGGGAGTTTCTCCCACTGCCGCTGCCTCAACCCCCACAGGAGTTTTCAACCAGAGGCTTTGAGGCTTCACCTCCCAGCGCCGGAACTCTGGGCTTCGGGGTCCGTCCCGCTCCCGAGCCGTTCCTCCCCGTTTATCCTCACGAGGGAGTGGGACGCCCGGGCCGCAGCCGCCACCTCTCCCGGCCAGCCGTGCCTTTCCCGGATCCGACAGCCGACGCCCCGCCACGCGAGTCCTCTCCGCCCCTCCTACCGGTCTGGATGTATGTTTCTTAGTTTCTTGGTTGTCGGACTTCCATACGGTTCGATTTTCTGTCAGTTCTGGTTGTTTTTTCTTTTAAAATTTGTTGTTGTCCTTCTTTTGGTTGTGTGAGGAGGCACAGGGTGTCTACCTACGCCTCCATCTTGGCCGGAAGTCTATTTGTACTTCTTAATCCCCTCACCTCTTCACCCATTCCCCCACAGCCCTCCTCCCATCTGGTAACTATGAAAATACTGTCTGTATCCATGATTCTGTTTTTCTTCTTTGCTTAGTTTGTTTTTTAGATTCAATTGTTAATAGATATGTATTTATTGCCATATTAGCATTCATAGTTTTGATCTTCTTTTTCTTAAATAAGTCCCTTTAACATCTCATATAATAATGGTTTGGTGATGATGAACTCCTTTAGTTTTCTTGTCTGGGAAGCTCTTTATCTGCCCTTTGATTCTAAATGATAGCTTTGCTGGGTAGAGCAATCTTGTCTGTAGATCCTTGCTTTTCATCTCTTTGAATACCTCTTGCCAATTCCTTCCAGCCTGCAGTTTCTTTTGAGAAATCAGCTGACAGGCTTATGGGAACTCCCCTGTAGATAAGTAACTGCTTTTCTCTTGGTGCTTTTAAGATTCTCTTTGTCTTTAACCTTTGACATTTTAATTATGTGTCTTGCAGTGGGCCTCTTTGCATCCATCTTGTTTGGGACTCTCTGTGCTTCCTGGACTTGCATGTCTACTATTTCCTTCACCAAATTAGGCGAGTTTTCTTTCAATATTTTTTCAAATAGATTTCCAATATCTTTCTTTCTCTTCTCCTTCTGGCACTCCTATTATGTGAATGCTAGAGTGCTTGAAGTTGTCCCAGAGGCTGCTTACACTATCCTTGTTTTTTTGGACTTTTTCTTCTTGGTTGTTTTTTGCTTCCTTGTTCCAAATCATTGTTTTCATTCTCGGTTTATCCACTCTACTGTTGTTTCCCTGTAACTTGTTATTTCAATTAGTGTATCTTTCATTTCTGACTGGATCTCTTTTATGCTGTTGAGGTCCCCACTAAGTTTCTCGAGCATCTTTACAACCAGTGTTTGGAACTCTGCATCTGAGAGATTGCTTATCTCCATTTTGTTTAGCTATTTTTCTGGAGTTTTGTTCTGTTCTTTCATTTGGGTCATGTTTCTTTGTCTTCTCATTTTGGCAGCCTCCCTGTGCTTGTTTCTATGTATTAGGTAGAGTTGCTGTGACTCCCTGTCTTGGTAGTGTGCCCTAATGTAGTAGGTGCCCTGTAGGGTCCAGGGGCACTGCCTCCCCTATCACCCAAGCTGGGTACTCAAGGTGTGCCCTTTGTGTGAGCAGAGTACACCCTCCTCTTGTAGTTGAGCTTTGATTACAGTTGGCAGATCAGTGGGAAGAATTTACCCAGATCAGTCGGCTGCAAGTACCATCGGGGACCACTGACCACCAACCTCCACCCTCCGTGGAGGATCAGCTGTGCAGGGGCAGGGTAGTGGTGCTCTGATGTGGTCTGTAGCTGTCCACTGGATACACAGGCTCTGGGGTTTCCTGGATGGTGTAGGTCAATGTCAGCCCACTTGTGTTCTGCCCAGGGCCACCCTGCCTGAGCTATAAAGCAATCTGAGATAGCCACTACTTGTGCTGGGCTTGAAGAGGCCCAGGCAAAGCCTAGCTGTGAATCTAGGCTGGCTGCAGCTAGTGCCAGATCTGGAACCGCTCATCAAGAGGTACAGGGGCTAGGAGCTAAAGACAGCTGTTACTTGTTTGAGAGGAATTAGGATATTGTGAAGCATAAGCCAAGACCAGCCATTCATATAGAAAAGCAGCTTGGGTGGGCCCATAAATTGGGTGGGACAGAGTCTCAAGGGATCTCCAGGGTGGGACAAACAGTGTTAGCCAGGTTGATGGAGTCTCAAATATGGCACCTGCCTGCCACTTCTGTGGCTCTGTTGGGGGAGGGACTCATAAAGGGGACAATCGCCACTGTCCCACTTCCTGTCTGGCAGAAAGCTGTATCCCAGCTCTTGCCTTGATACCAAGACTTCAGTTCCTCCCTATATGTCACTGGAGCCTTTCAAGCTGCTACCCTGGTGCTGGAGGGAGTGAGCTCAGAGGGAGTGAGTCTAAGTCCACATGTGGGTTCTTTAAGGGGAACTGCTTGGGACTCCAGAAGTTTCTTCCACCAACTCAATCCCCACTGGTGGTTGCAGCCAGAAGTTATGAGGACCTATCTTCCTGGCAATGGAACCCTGAGCTATAGGGCCTGGTATGGGGCTGGCACTCCTCACTCCTGAGATAACCCTCCCGAATTTTTATCTATCACACACGGGTGAGGGACCAGATCATTCTGTGTCTCCACCCCTCCGACTAGTCTGGATGGATGTGGTTTCTTTAATTCTGTAGTTGCCAGATTTAGACTACCATTCAACTTGATTTGTGATGGCTCTGAGTGATGATTGCTCTATATTTTAGTTGTACTTTGGTTGTGGTTGTGTGAGATGACCTGTGTTTACCTATGCCACCATCTTATCCAGAAGTCTCTAAGCTTTATTTTCTTTATCTGTGGAGTAAGTATGAAAACAGTGCTTTCCCCAATGATTATTATGAAGATTGAATGAAATGATGCATGTAGAGTGCTCAGCATAGCATCTGATTCATATAAATGGTCAATAAGGATGATCTGCTATTTTATTATTATTACTATTATTATTCCAACAGATTCAACTTTCACTCTGCCTCTAATCCTGACCTTTATCCAAAGCCTAGATGTCCTTGGGGTACTTCAACCTCAACATGCTTAAAATGAAGCTCTTTTCCCTAGGCCTGTTCCTCTCAATCCCAACAAAGTCTGTTCCCACCCCAGATGTAAATATGGGGACATTTGTACTCTGCCTCTCCTGCCTCCCCACACAGAGGGCCCATGTGCTCATGGAAGACTTCTAGGAGGGAGTGGCACCTGATTGGGGACCAGGGAAAGAAAGCAGGGCACTCCAGACCTGGGCCTCCCCAGCGCCAAACATGCCAGTCCTTTCCTTTCAGGCTTCCAGCCAGACTGTTCTTCCTGGCTTTGTGGTCAGGTGGGGCTGTGTGACTGGCTAGACAAACCTAGCTGAGGTATCTCATAACAATGCAAGGCACAATTAGGCTTCTCTTTACTCTCTGCCATGGCAGCCAGCAATGTTCCAGAGAGTCATGCGCTAAAGCAAAGAGAACATTGCTGCAGAGCAAATCCCCCACAACCCACAAAATACACAACATGCATCAGGAGGAAGAAGGGAAACTGTGGTTTTGAGCCACAGAGGTCATAGGGCTGGCTGTTTCCACAGCACACCCTAGCCTCTCCTGACTAGGGGGTGATAGAGCACCCCATGTTCTAAGTCCAGAGGGAATTCCAGACATGGGAAACTAAGCTGGGATAGTGAAGGGAGCAAGATGGGCCAGTGGGCCTGACCCCAAGGTTGTCCTGAGCACACCCTGGCATTGTTCAACTGCTTATCTTAGAGTCTTTGAGGGAACTTGCTAAAGGGGGAATCCACAGGATTCTGTGCAGACACAATGTCTGGGCGTCCCTACAGCTTATCCACCATGTTTTAACTCTCTGTTCATGTTCATCATCTGCCTCCCTCACAGTAAGTTCCAAGGGAGAGTGCTGCAGCCATCTTGCTTATCACCAGAATCTAGAACCATGCCTAGACCTTATTAGATACTTAGTAATTGCCAAGTAAATCAATGGATGAACAAATAAATGAAGGTGAACCAGGTACACTCTGTACATTTTCTGGAGGATGGGGGCAAGGATAAGACCCCGCCAAGCCTTTGCCCCCCCCACTTGGAAGCTTGGTGTCCTTCCAGAAGACCAGCTGTCCTGGGTGACAGAGCCCAGGGGTCTAGTTCTAGGGAAGCTGTGTGGGAACTCACCCACATAATAGGAAAGGGTACGCTTGAGCCGGTCGAAGACAAACCAGCGCTTCTTCCATGATTTAATTTTGCCGCCCATCTTGACCAAGTAGCCTCGGCAGACCTGGTGGGAAGCAGAAATAAGGAAGGACCCAAAAGCACAGCCCCTAAACCTTTCTTCCCTGAGCAGCAACATAACTGCCATCACTTGTGCCTATATTCATTGGGGTGGGGGTGGGGAGGGCTACCCTCAACATTTCTTCATGCCAGAATACCAGGTCCTGGGACGGAGACCTCTGGTGTGAGGTCAGGAACGAGGCCACTATTCTGAGGACTCAGGAGGGGCCTCTAATCATGGGGGCCTCTCCCCAGCACACCAGGGCCATGCCCGCCAGTACCTTGCTGCTGAGTACCACATGCAGGCAGGTATCGACACCATGGCCTGAGGACTCGATGTGCGTCTTCAGGTCAAAGTCCTCCTTCCGGACTGGCAGGTAGCGGGTCAAGGGTCGTGCCTGGGAGCAGAGGGAAGGGTCAACAAAGTCTGCTCTCTTCCCCATCATTCCCTTGTCCAGGCCCCTAGGCTTCAGTCTTCACCCCTGCCATTACTCCCTCCCCACCCCAATGCTGCCACTCTGGTTTCACAAGGCTTGTGCAAAAGCAGAGACCTAGCATGTCTGTGCTGGGCAGACTAGGCTTGGGCAAACTGCTGAGTGACTGACTCTATGCCTACATTTCCCCACCTATGACCAAGATACAGCCATACCTGCCTTGTCCCTGCCCCTCTTCTCCCTCCTGGGCTGAATGGAATAAAGCCAGAGGCCACATATGAACAGACTCTGGGAAGAAAAACCCAATAGGAAATCTGGTCTCTGACTTCCTGGGGACCTTGTCTGGGTCATATCCCTTTTCTGGGCCTCAGTTTCCTTATATGTAAAACAAGGGCTTTGAACTATATAATAACTAAGGTCTGTTCCACCTCAAAAATTCTAATACTACAACATGCACAACTTCCAGGGGGTATCCCCAAAATGGGCTGACTCTACCCACTTCCCACAGCACACCGTTGGTCCCCGCAGCAATTCCTCAGTTCCACGAAAGGGGGCTAGATAGTCCCAAAGTGACCACAGACAGAAAGGAGAGGGGAATTAGGCATTTGACAAAGATTCTAAGCACAAAGGGAAAACTCACAGTATCTGATTATTTTTCTTAATTCTCAGACCTAATCGAGGCAGCCTACCCTAGGAATTTATGTTGCATCACAGGAAGTCAGGGACCTGTAGTAGTTGGTGACTACTGGGAGTAGATCCCCAGGGAACCCCACCCTGGGGAGGTCTATGGAAACCCAATATAAGGGACAGCCTGTCTGACTCCCTCAGGCTCTCACAGGGGCGAGGATCTGGGACCAGAGACATGGGTACATTTTCCTGACCAACCTATGCTCTCTTCCTACCTTTAAATGTTCTGCTCAAGTCTCCTATGTAAGGAAAAAGCCCAGCGTTGGCTTTTGTACAGGGACAGATTCCTGTCCCAAGGAGAAACTAGTATAATTTTCTGTTGGAGATATAACCAAGTCATAGCCACGACATCTGCTGGTGGTGGGGCCTGGAGCCGAAAGGTGTGGAGTGAGGGTCAGGACTGCCACAAAGCACCGGGTAGAAGAGGCCATCAGAGAAGTGAAGGGAGGCACAGCAGAGACTCAAGAAGCAGAGATGAGGCCCTTGAAAGGGTCCAAGGGGAGCCACCCTGATACTTGACTCTTGGCTCCCATCTCTGAGAGGCCCATCCAGACCATCTTCTCTGACCCCAGATGTCAGAAGGTGGCCTGCCATGTCCCCACCCACTTATAACATACACATACACATGTATAAACACACTGGCTTAACAAGCCCCTGTTCCTTGGGACTGAATGAGTGTCAGGTAGAATTCTGCTTGTGCTGAGCCAACAGTAATCTTTTTTGGAGTACAGCAGCTCTTACAGCCTAGAAGAGGTACCCTAGAATGTCTCTACCCCTCCACAGCTTCACCCTCAAGCCAGTACCCACCATACCCCACTGCCCACTCACCTGAGAAAGCTGTTTCTCCCGCATCTTGACCTCCTTCTGCACCAGCTGCTGCCTCCTGGCACTCTCACTCTGAAGCCTCCGCTCCACTGGCTCCCGCCGCCTCCGCTCCTCCTCCAGGGCTCGCCGCCGTAGCTCCATCTCCTGTTCCTTCCACCAAAGCCAGGGGTCAGTGCCCACAGCTGCCCTCTGCCTCCATCCCCAGTTTCCCCTTCTCAGAAGAAGGCAGAGCCACAGGAGACACCCCTCTCAGCAGGCAGCCTGGCATTCAGAGGCGTCATCCTCAAAACCCACCCTCTCCCTGGCTGGCGTGACTCAGTTGGCTGGAGCATCATCCAGTCAACTGAGAGGTCGTGGGCCGATTCCTGGTCAGGGCACATGCTTGAGTTGCAGGTTCAGTCATGGGAGAGGCAACTGATTGATATTTCCCCCCCACCTCCTCCCTGCCTTCCCCTCTAAGCATGTCCTCAGGTGAGTATTTAAAAACTCTCTCCTAGGACCTTGCTGGTAAGGATGAATGCTTTAAAGTCAGAATGCCCTGGCTTCAGATCCTAGCTCAGCCACCAATGCGAACTGCGGAACCCTGACAAAGTCATTTAAATTCCCCAAGCCTCAGCTGCCTCACCTGTAAAATGGGACCCAGAATGCATATTCCTATGATCATAATAAAAACTAAGTAAGATCCCTATGCCCATCACTAACTCCAGCACGGAAGAAGCACTCAACAAATAAATGGGTCTCTTGTAATTTTATCTGAATTCCTAAAACACTGATTATCTAAACAACTTTTTTTGAAGTGAATATATTCAGTGCTCCTTCCCCTAATCACTAAGGCCTTTTGAAACTCTAAACTAGAAATACTTGTACTTAAACTACAAATTTTATGGGGAAAAAATGAACTTATGAAAGCCATTATTAAAATATCTTAAAAGTCATTAAAACAAATCATTAAATACAGAGCATTTCAGTGATGTTTTATGTGTCTTGATCGACGATAATGACCTTTATACCATTAACTTCCATTGGGCATGTCTTCCCAGCTTAAAACTTAGCAAAATCTCCTTCCCCTCCATTTGCCAATAGATGCTTATAAATCTGTCCTCCTCTAATGTGACTACAACTAAAAGGCTTTTTTTTCTGGTGTTTGGAGCTGCGGACTCCTGCTCTCCGGGTTCTACTCTCTCATCTCAAGAGATGCAGAATGATCAGATGGTAGAGAAAGAACAGCTCCCACAGATCCCTTATCTAACCTCCCAAGGTCCGGGTTTCCTCAGACTGGCTGTGTCCAGGATAAACTGCTGGTCTCTCACTGGTGCGACCCAGCTCCAGGTCATTGAAGGAGACATCTTCCCTCAGCCCCCACTTGCTCCCCGAGGCCCCCCAAGCCAGCACTTCTGCTCTGGCTTGGACATCTGCCTTCTCTTCTGTCTCTATTCCTCAACCTCAGTTGCTGCTTTTCCTAACCATCCCCAAGAGGAACGACCAGCCACTCAGGTGGACAGGAATCAAAATTCCTATGGTGACGAAAACATCCACAGAAATAAACACACAAAGACTAGAGGTTCCCATACAGGAAATTCATGGTTGGACAACGGTTACTGCGCTGCCTCCTCTTTTCCTACAAGGTGTGAAACATGAATCTCACCAAGCCTCCGTATCCCCGCTTTTCCTCAAGGGAATGCTACAATGATAATGTGGGTGAAATGGCTTGGGATAAAACGCAGGTCCTTGGCAGGTAGAAGGCAGCACTGGGGCCCCACTGCCTCTGCCTTTGAAGCCCAGATCGGCCTTACCTTTGACTCCACAAGCCGGCTCTTCTCTGCATGAGCTTCTTTCAGCATCTTCTCCATCTCCTCGATCTTGCCAACATCCAGGCCACTTGTACTGGAGGAGGGAGAGAAAGAGTGGGTGCATCAAGGAGCTGATAAAGCATCTGGCAGGGCGGCAGGTACATCATGAGGGAGTGCAGAGTTGACACCTCAGGCAGGATGGGGTGGGGGTCAGGTACCTGGACACACTGTCAGGGGAGCAGGCTGAGTTGCCTCCTGCAGAGATGCTGGTCTCCATACTGTCGGAGCTCTCCAGGCTCAGTGTGTCGTAGGCGTGTTCGCCCTCCTCCCCACGCTCCCGCCCAGCTGGCAAGTGGTGCAGGATGGAGTGGTGCATGAGTGGGGGGGAGCCCGAGAAGCCTGCCAAGAAGGGGGATGCCCCATGCAGGGCATCCCACTGGCACTGAGCCTCGGCTGCTGCTTTCTGCTTCAGCTCAGCCAGTCTCCGCCGCTGCTCCTCAATCACCTGCTGCCCTAAAGGAGGGACAGGTGGGAGTCACAAGGGGCAACCCAGCTGTGTGGGGAAGACACTGGCAGCATCACAGACAGAGAGAAGTAGCGAGCAAGAAGAGGCTAACACAGGGCACCCACATCAGCCCCACCAGCTTCCCTGAAGCCCCCACAGTTCCAGGGCCAACGGCCCTGCCATCCAGCCACAGCGGCACAGTCTGGCTTTAGCGTCCCTTCTGCATACTGAGCCCACACAGGGCACTGATCCTGGCCAGGTGGTGTCCAGGCAGTGTGACAGCCAGGGGGCTCCAGCTTACAACAAAGGCATGAATAAGTGGGGACACATGCACCCACCCTGCCTGCTGGGGAAGAGAGAAGGAAGAGATGGTGGGAGCCCCATGAACACCCAGGATATCAATGCAGAACCAGCAGCAATGCAGAAGCAAGAGCAACAGCAGCAGGAAAGAAGGAAGGGGAGACAGGTAGAGCACAGCTGCGGCAGCAGAGAGCTCAGTTCGAGGAGTGAGGCAGCCAGACACCCACCCCACCCAGCTCAGCCTGGGAGCCTGCCTATGGGCAGTGGGGGCCTGGACAGAATACATCATGCAGATGCCTGGGCAGAGGATGCCTGGCCAAAGCAATGTCCTCAATGACCAATGGTCTACCTGCTGGGTCGTCGGTTGGGAGGGGTTCGGCAGGAAACAACTCGACTGGTGTGGGGGACCCCAGCAGAGGGCAGAGTAGAGAGGCACAGAGCGGGTGAGAGGAAAGAGAGGCACAGACATGGGCTTTCAAAATGACCAAAATACACTCAAGCAACAAGGACTCCTGGGTCTCCAGAGCCAATATCTTAAAGAACCATTTCTGGAGGTCAAGCCCATCCACTTGCGTCTAGACAGGGCAACGCATATAGGCCCACTCAGGTCAAAAACCATTTCCTTTATTTGCTGGGCTCTATAGGAAAGATCTCACAGCCCCCTGACCCCCAAACCCTATAGTCCCCTGCCCTTTGATACAGATCCAGCAAGCTCTCCTTTAGGCGTATAATCTAAATCCTTTCTGCTCTTGCCTAGATCCCAATTAAAGAAAAACATGCTGTGAAGGGTATGGGCATGAATGAGATATGGGAGGAGGCGTGGAGGCAGATATCCAGGGCCCCCAGGAAAGCAGATGGGCTGGCATCACAGCCACTCACCCTTCTGCTGCAGGGCCAGCTGGCGCTTGGTCTCAATGTCCTGTAGTGTGGCTGCCAGGTTGCGAGGAAGGCTTCCAGTGCCATTCTGGGCGAGTAGAGCACCCTGGAGGGAGGTGGAACGATGAGACATGAGGCTCAAAAGAACCCCCACCAAGGCTTTCGTGGGTGACTTTGGCCTGTCCTCAGTGTAGGAGTCTCCATCACCCTACCACCACCACCACCCTGCTATGCACACAGCCCACCCACTGTCCTCAGACCTTTGGGGAGGGGCTACGACCCAGGGTAGCCACACTGAGCTGGGAAGAGGAGGAGGAAGAGCCAGAGGAAGAGGGAAGGGGGCCACTGCGGTTACGGAGCAGAGGGCTGGTTGCTTCCCCATCCATCTTGGAGCGGTAAACCTAGAGGGAAGAAATACTGCCTGGTGAGCCCTGGCTCCCACAGTTACCACCGTGACTCCCCCCCCGACACACACACACCCACCACCACCCCCGGTCTCATAGGCTGGCTGGGATCCAAATTATTGCTCAGGCACCAGGCTTCTGTCTCTAGCTGACAATAGCATTGAACCTCCTGGGCCAGTCCAATAGACAGATGTTATTGGCAGCTGCCAAGCCTCCTTTCCAGATTGTTCTTTCTTAGGACAATCACTGGTCCGACCCTGCATCTTAGAAAGAACTTTGTAAATGGACCCATGCAAGGAATTGTTAACATTGCCTGGGCAGAGCTGTACAGAAGACCAACTGGAGGCCAGGGTTCCCTCTGGTCCCAGCTCTGCCACTAACAAGCTGTGTGACCCTGGGCTATGCATTCTCCCCAATCTGGGCCTTGGATTCCTTCCTTGGAAAAGGAGTGGGAATGGCTAGACTGAGAAACTGCCAAGCTCACTCACAGCATTAATGTTTGGTGAATATGGTCTTTGAAGTTAAGAGCCCTAATTCTCAGCATAGGCTCTGCTACTTCCTAGTTGTGTGGCCTTGGGGAGATTACTTATCTTCTCTGAGCCCAAGTGTTTGATCTGTAAAACGTTAACAATATCTAGTTCAAAGTCATATGGTGATTAAATGAATCAAAACACATAAAAATCTCTAACCAGCTGGGCACAAGGAGAGGTCCCCCATGTTACATGAACCAAACTCCTCCCAAAGGGAGTATGGAATTTCAGCCCAGATCAGTCTTAGAGGCACAGTGCCTTCACTCAAGGAATGAATCTTGAACAGTGGGGCCTTGGGCACTACAGCAGGTCAGTGGAGTGAAACCTGTGGGAGAAGACTATCCAAATACTCCTTCCCAACCCACTGGTCAGCAGCTTGCTGCAGGCTCAGGTAGGCCCAGGCCCTCCATGGAACTCTGAGACTTGGGCGTGTCCTCAGGGCTATCACTTCAAAGTCTTTGCCCCTCTCTGTCCTGCCTCCAAGTGTCACCCCTAGAAAGACCAGGAGAGCAGAATGCTGGCAGTTCTCCCAGGCTGCAACAGGCTCAAGAGCGTGTTAGGCCCCCAGAATGAGCGAGAAGCTCTGGGGTTGAGGGCTGCCAAGGACAGAGCAGCTGTAGTCTAACCCACACAGGCACCAAACAGATCTCAACCTGACCAGTGCTCCCAAACCACCCCCACTGGACAGTCAATCATGTCACGTTGGGACTTATGAAGCTGGCCCTCCAGCTACCCAAAATGCCAGGATGGTTGCCCATGAGGAAAGCCTCACCGCCATCTCAGGGTCCAGAGACCCAATTTGCCCTGGCTGGACTTACCCCCCACCATCTAAGGTGGCCTGTGTGACTAATGGATTGACAGGAGGTACCCAGAGAGGAGAGGAGCAGGGATGGGCAGTAAAGAAGGGGGTTACCTGCAGTTGACGAAAAGCTTTGGTGGGCAGAGGCGGGGGGGAGGGGCGAGGGGAGGCTGCAGCGGGGCCAGTCCCCAGCCCGGCCATCAGCTCCTGGTACCACTGCTCTAAGTCTACGGCAGGGAGCAGCAGCTTCTCCATCTAGAGGAGAGCATGGGGAGGGCAAAAGGGTACAAGAGGGGAAGGATGGAGAGCAAAAGTCAGGAAATGAGGGGAAAGAAAAAAGGAGAAGAAAGGGGAAGATTGGAGGAAGGTTAAAGGAAAGCAATTATCAGAAAAAGTGACAGGAAGGTGAGGAAAGCAAGCAAGGAAGGGAGAAAGAAGAACATGAAGAGAAGGAAGAGAAAACAGTTGTCGTGAACGTGCTAAGGGCAAAGAGAAACAGTCAGGGCAAAACTCCCAAAACACAGACATGTGCTATGCCAACCAGAGCCTACAGGCACTGACCAATCCCCTGGGGCTGGCCTAGAGCTGGGAAGATAAGAGAGCAGGGGCAAAACAAACACAGACAGAACCATACCACTAACGGGCTGGGGGTGGCAGGAACACACAGACCACCAGCCTTGGGTGAAGGGTGTGAGAGAAGCAAAGGAGGAAGAAAGCAGAATGGGAAGCAAGCAGGTGGCGGGAGCCAGGCAGGGCCTGGGAGGCAGGGGCTCAGAGAAGCAGGCCTGGCCCAGGGGCTGTGGGCACAGGTGAGGTGCCCCACAACACCTTTGGCTACTCAAGCATCACATACTTGGAGGAAGGCTAGGACGCAGGAAGGAATACAAGAGGTTCATGGGACTGGAACCCAAGAGACGATCTTGTCCATGGGCAAGGGAAGGGCAAGTGTAGGAAGCACAGAGCAGAGGAGGCTTGCATAACCCAGGGAAGCCAGAGGCCTCTCAACATGATGCCCCCAGGCTACAGCAGAAGGCCTGCTCCTATGTGAGCTGTCAGGAGCTAGAAAAAAACCGAGCCCTAGGGAAGAGAGAGAACCACTCCCAGCCTCCTTTATGCCAGCTGCCCTTCTCTCTCACTGTCCCTCAACCCAGGCCTGAGGAGCAATTGAGAGCATCCATGAGGAGGCCCCTGGGCACAAGCTGATACCTCCCTGTCAGGCAGGGGCTAGGCGAGCATGCGGGAGGTTGGGAGTGGGGGAGAGACTGGGGTGGGTGGGGAGGGGCAGAAGCCTAGGAGGTCCAAGCAGAGCATAGCTAGAGAACCTCTGCCAGACTCACATACTCCCAGGGTGCCCAGTGGGCGGGGAGGGGAGGCAGAGAAGAGGTTAACAGGTTTCAGCCAGGTATCAGACACCCAAAGTTCACGTCTTAGAGCCATCATTCATTCCATACAAAATCTAGAGCAGGGGTGGGGAGCTCAACTGTCCACTGTAACCATAGATGGCTGTGGGGGCAGCGAGGGACCAAAAAAGGGCAGGCAGAGCTAGCCGTGTGTAGGCTCTTCTTGACATTAACTTCTGAGGCTGCCTTGGCATCTAGCCCCTGCTCCAAGCAGACCCTGAAGGCCCATCTCTGGGTTTGGCCTGGGCTAGGGGCAGGTGAAGAAGCCTAGGGAGGGCCTTCTAAGAACCCATCAAAGACCAGGACTCAACACCTTGGACACCCCAGTGGGGCACACACACACAGCATCGAACACCAATCACACCATTCCCGAGGGTCCCCTTGCACTCTATCTGCTGGAGCAGTGGCTTGAAGGAGTGGGGGTGGAAACAGCTCTAGAGCTTGAGCAAGATAGGCTCTGAGAAAGAGACCTTGGCAGGAAGCAGCGAAAAGCAAAATGGGCCACTGCCCAAGGGTTAGGACTTGGAAAGATGCTAGCACATTACATTGGGGGCTAGAAGGCCAGGAACTGTCATATTTCCTGAGCATATCCTTAGAGCCCTGAGCTTATCTAGGTGTTGAGAGCATAGCAGGCATCCAAGATACATGCTGGGTCTACAGCCATACCACCCTGAACATGCCCGATCTCATCCAAAATGCATGCTGAATCAGAGCACAGGGTCCTGAGCTGGCCCTATCCCAGGGGAGCCCATTCTGGCCTAGCTCCAGAGGTCACAGAAAATGTAAATGAGCTAGAGGGTCCAGTGTTTGTGAAAACTGACAAATGGCATGCAGAATACACGCAAATTAATATGCAAACCGATACTCTGATTTTTTACAGGCTGCCCAGGCACATGGGCATTCACTCAAACTTGCAAACTCTGCCAAAGGATTATTGCTACACACCCTTCGGCTGGGCCCTTGGGAGAAGCTATAGGCAAGAGCTCAGCAAGCAGGCAGACAGGCAGTGAACACAGCAGAGCAAGCAGTTAGCTGTGATTACCTCTTGTGCTTTGGGGCAGAGCTGAGTGAAAGCAGGTGGGGTTAGGGGGACAGAGGAGGCGCCAGCCTTAGATGACCCTGGGAATGGGCCCAGAGCCGCAGTCCCCAGCTCCTTCTCCGAGGACTCGGAGATGAGCAGTTCAGCCTACAGAAAGGGTACGTGGTAAGGGGTCTCAGCTCTCATACTCAGCCCAGCCACCCCATCCCAGGCCTAAACTGCTCATGCAGTGAGGCAGGGAGTCAGGGAAAGGGCTCAGAAAACTGGGCATGTCCTCTTTGGACCTCACACACCAGGCATGAAAAGACTCAGGAAAGAATGGCTTAAGGAGACTAAATGCCCACTTTTTAACTAAGAGCCTAGTTCTAGACCAAAGCCCAGGAACTCCAAGATCAGGACCCACAGAACCCTATGCTCTCCCTGAAGGTAAGTCTGCCCAGCCCCGGCCTTTTCCAAACCTCTGAATACCCCATCCTCCTCACGATGTATTCAGTCACTGAAAATGGTAAGATCAGTGGGCTACTGGAAGCCAGAAAGGTAACTAAACAGAAGTAACTGGTAGTCATAGAGGGTCCCAGACCTCAGGACCATTCCAATTTGTATCTCTCTGATTCAGGAAAATGTCCCCATACTCAATCTCAGCCATTAGGGTGAAAGTACCACATGTTGCTCCAGAGCCTCCCAGGAGAACCCCTGGGCTTGAAGCTGGGCTGACCCAACCATGTTACCTCTTTGAGGGTCGATGCGGTCTTTGGGAAAGGCCTGCCTCCTGTGAGTGAGTGGTATCTTCTTTCCAGCGTAGTCACTTTCTCCTTCTCCTGCAAGTCCAAAGTGGTAGAGAATCAAAAAGGAGTAGAGTGACATCAAGGAAGGAGCCCAAGCAAGGGGGGAATCCTGCACTACCCTCCACGCCCCCCTCCGCCATCCCGTGTCCCTCCCCCACCACCCCCCCACCCCGAGTTGAGCTACCTTCTGCAGCAGCTGCAGGGAGGCATTCTTGTCTCGGGCCAGGCGCTCTGACTCCTGCACAGCCTGAGCCCGGATCTGCCCAGCCTGACTGTCCAGGATTGCCAGGCGCTCCTGGAGAACATGGGGTTGGTCAGTCAGGCCCTGGGGAGACAGGGCTGAACCCAAGGTGAGGCTTGGCTATCTCTCCTGCCATTTTGAGAGACCCTGGGCTTGGGTGAAGGCAATCAACCAGCTCTTCTGCTTGGCCTCAACTTACCCCAGGAAAGCCAGGTTGCCGCTATAGTTAGCCCCTTTTCCCATCCCTGCCTTGACCAGTGACCCCTGCGTCACCAGGTATACCAGCCAGAGCCCAAGTCCCCAAACCTCTCTCCCCTCCAACCCCACAGTCAACAAGTCCAGAATCCTGCAGACACTGAACAGTTTTCCACCTACCCCTTCCCCCCAACCCCCCTCCACTGCCGCCACCCAAAGCCAGCCCTTTGCTTTCCCAGCCTAAACTTTTTCACCAGCCTCCTGCTTCCAACCGTCTCAGCTTTGTGATCAAGTCCACACTGCCACAAACACCTTTCTGAAATGATCTTTGAGGTCTGTTTTTGTTTGTTTGCTTATCTCAATTTTCTAATTTAAGGAGAATGTACATTACTTGAATAATTTTTTAAAAATCCACAAGTAAAGTTAGATCACTCCTCTCCTGAAAATCCTCCAGTGATTCCTCATTACTCCCAGGATAAAGCACAAACTCCTAAACCAGAAATCAAGGCTCCCAGAACTGGCTCTACACTTCTCAGCTCCATCCCTCCCTGAGCCCTCTGCATTCTGAGTCCCACCATGTGGTACACTCAGCTGTGAACTCTCAGGCCTTTCTTAGACTGTTCCCTTACCCCAGGAGAGCTACCCCTGTCTTCTTCACCCATGAGGAGCTTACTTATCCTCCAAGACCAGACCAAATGCTGTCTTTTCTCTAACATCTTCCTTGATCACCACTCAATTTCTCTGCTGGTCCTTCTGTGCTCAGATTATTCTGTATCCCCGTTTGCCCTGTGTCACTCTCACTTGTGAATATGTCTCCATCAACACCACCCACCCAGGCTGTCAGATCCCAGAGCAGGGCCAGTGTCTTTTCTATCTCCACATCCCCAACAGGGCTTGCTTTAGCCAATGCCTGGCTCAATGATCATGTGCTTAAAAAAATAAAATAAAAAGTTAATAAGTGAGAGAAACGGACAGAGGCTGGGAAAAACGGGCTGGGTTAGTCCCAAGAGAACTTCCTGAAAGAAATGCCTTTAAACTACCACCATTAAGAGCAAGACGTGGGAAAGAGGGAGGAAAGGAGGAAGCTGACCCAAACCTGGGGTCGGCCCGAGAAAAGACTGAAGCGGAGGAGGCAGTAACCCTCACAGCAAGATCTGCCGTCTACAGTTTAGTGAGAACTGATTAGGACCCAAGAGTTCTGCTAAATGCTTTGTATTTGTTACCTCCTTTTACCCTCTTATGAGGCAGGTGCCTTTATGTCCATTTTACTTATAAGAACACTGACATATTTAGGAGGTAAAATATCTTAGAACCAGATCTGTTGGACACCAAAGACATACTCTGAACCAGGCTGGAGAGGACAGAGAAGCACAGGGCAGAAGGGCAGACAGAAACTGGGGTGGGTGGGACACTGAAAGCCAAGGATGAAAGAGGAGCAAGGCTCATCGGGAAAAGCACAGGGAAGAATATGACCCCTGGGTCCAGTGGCTAAACTCCAGTTTTCTAGGGGCCTGGATGGGCATGGGGGAGGAGGGATCAGGAGTCTAATATACTCCTGACCCCTCCCAAATTCCCTGGAGCTTACACCCACCGAGACCTAGAAGTGATGGGATTAGCTGATCTAAGGCTCCCTGATGCATTCTCTCCAGAAGGAAAGAAAAAGAGGCCAGAGAAGTGCCAGCTCCCAACCCCAGTGCAGTCTAGTGTAGAAGGAACAGGGGCTATGGGGCCAGGCAGGCCTGGGTTCCCATTCCGAGTCTGAAGCTTATAAGTTGGGAAGTTTTGGGCAAATCTAGAGAGTCTCTGCACTCATTGTACAGGTTGGGGCAAAAGTAGGTTTACAGTTGTGATGCAAAACACAGCTTATCTTAACATTATTACTCATTAATTATTGTATTATTTTCCATATGAACAACTGTAAACCTACTCTTGCCCAACCCTGTATATAAAAAGGGGTAAGAGCCCTGGCCAGTAGCTCAGTTGGTTAGAGCATCAGCTCGATACACCAAGGTTACAGGTTTTGACCCCCAGTCAAGGCACCTACAAGAATCAACCAATGAATGAATAAATAAGTGGAACGACAAATTGATGTTTCTTTAAACTAAGGTCAGAGTACTGGGCTTAGGAGACTATCCGAAGGTCAGCATGAGATAATACGAAGAAGCCCCCTGACACATACCCATGTGCTTGGGAAACACTAGTTTTCTTCCTTTCATCACATCAGAAGTAGATGGCAGAGCAACTCAGAGAGAGAAGCAAGGCATCTGAACTCAGGGGGTGGTCCAGCGGTTCCCCACTTCCCACCAAACCTAGGCTAGTCTTCAAATCCCCAACTCACCACTGTTTGACATCCCTCCCCGATCTCACTGCCCTCACCTCCCACCACTCACTCCAGCCAGGCAAACTGCACAGGCATGCGTGTGTGCATGTACACACAAGTCTGAGCCGCAGGCATGTGAGCTGCCTGAGCCCTCCTCCAGTTCTCCTTCTCGACATCTTCCTAACCCTTGTTTGACATGTGCCTCCTTCCAACTTTACTCCCCACACTGACGCACACACGTTCTTGCCCTGTCACCCTGTCTTGCTCTGGCTGAAATCAGAAGCAATCACAGCATCTGGAGCTCCAGGGCTGGCCAGGATACAACAGCCAGTTCCCTTGGTTTATGGCTCAGCTGACCTATGGCAGAGCCAAGGCTGGTACCCAGGTGATGCCCTTCCTCAGACCCCTGGCTGACTCTAATATCCAGATCTTAGGTCTCTGGACACATCACAGACAGAGAGCCCTGCAAGGGCAGGAACAAGCCTGCTGTCCAGGCTCCTCCTCCTCCATCTCCATCTTTCACTGCCCAGTCAGTGCCCAGTCCACTTTCCACCAAAGACTCAAGGAGTCAGGGCTTAATAACAATGCCCACAGTTTGCTGAGTGCTCTACTGTCTTCACATCATCTTGGTTTAATTCTCACAACGGCCTGTTACTGTTCTTCTTTTATGATGAGGACACCAAGGCTCAGAGAGGTGAAGTTAATACCCATGAGATCAGCTGGGATTCAAACCCAGGTCACTGGCCTCCAGCCCCACCCAGTACTGTGTACCACACCCCAAGGAAGGGAATGGGGGACACACCTTCCTCTTGGTGATGCTACGGAGCAGCTCAGCCTTGCTCAGGAGAAGCCCCTGGCTGGCCAACTCCCGCTCCTCCTCCACACGGCTTTCCCGCTCCAGCTGCTGGAACTCCAAGTCCTCAAAGAGCTTTGTCTCTGTCTCCAGGGCCTCTGCCTCCTTGAAAGACAATGGCAGAGGGGGTTGGGTTGTGAGCAAAATACCACTCTGAGCCTGGAAGGCCAGGCCACAGAGGTATTAGTTGGGGGGGCTAGACTGGGGAAACTGGGGAAGGACCTGTGCCCATCCAACCCTCTTTCCTCTGCTTGGCTTTGCCCCTTCCACAGGCATCACTGCCTGGAGCAGGAGAAAGGAGAAAACAGATCCCCCCAAGCCTTCCCTGTCCCCTCCAAACCAAAGCACCGACCCTGGTGTCCTGGCAGGTACTTCAGGGCCCAGGAGGTCCTGTCCCACCGCTCTCCTCTCTTCTGGGCAGGTGGCCCTCAGGGCCAGGGAAAGGGGGCTGGTGAAACTGACCCTTCTCAGCTGCTCCTGTAACTGTTCCCGCACTGACTCGGGGCAGTTATCGAGTTGCATCTGGAGCTTGGCGTAGAGCGCCTGGCGGGCCTCCAGGTGCCTCCGTCCCGTGGCCAGCTCCGCCCTCTCCTGGTTGGCGGGAGGGGGAGGGGGCGGGCACAGGGGGAGAAACAGAACACACACTCCTCAACTCCGGTCCGGGCAGGCAGCAGGGGCCATGGGGAGGGCGTGGGGAGGGGGGGAGAGAGAAACAGGGAACAGGGAATGGGGTTGGGAGAGAAGAGAAAAAAAGACAAGAAATAGAAGAGAATAATAACGAGGAAAAGAGAAAGAAAAGCACAGAAAGGGGAAATAGGGGGGAAGAGGTAGAGTGGGAGAAGCAAGGAGCCGGGGTGTAAGGCCTCAGAAGTGCAGAGGACGGTGCACCACAGGCAGAAATTTTGGTCTCCTGGAGTCCCTTACACTAGGAACATTGGGGTAGGTCCTAAGAAAAGGCCCTCTGTTTTCTCTCCAAACCAGTCAAGGCTAAAGGTGATTCCACAGCACAAATAGGGAGCTTCTAGCTCCTGTCCCTCCCCCTCTTCCACTGCCCAGAGACCAAAATTTAACCCTGGGGAAAAAAGGGTAGAGATGGTGAGGGTTAAATCCAGGGGATGGGTGTGAATCAGGAGCTCAGGACATAAAGCTACAGCAGTGCAGTGGAGGGGACCCGAGCCCAACACCCTTGGCCTCCCTCCCTCCTGCCCAGGATGGGGGTGGGGTGCTGGCACAGCAGGCTGAACTTCAGCAGGATGAGGGCTGCAATTAGTTCAGGCGTTTCCATGGTAACAGGTGCCCGGGATGGGTACAGAGTGGAGGTGGATGGCTCTGTCTGGGGCGAGATGACACCTCTGAGGGCAGGGAAGGGAGGGGAGGAGCTGGTGAGTCACCCCTCCTAAGGACAGGCAGAGGAGAAATCATGACTACTGACTCCACAGCCAGAGTGGGGTTATGGGCTAGGGGCTGGAGGGGAAAGCTGAGTGAGACCACCACCACCACCACAAATAACTGGGCCCAGAGAGGAGATAAAGTCCAGGCCTCCATGCAATGCCAGGTAAATGAGAAATGAGGTTCCTTCTGAAACCATGGGCTTCACCTGGGAGTAGGACCCTATGCTGAACCCTGCCCGACTCACCCCTATACTCCACCCCATTCCTGGAGGGGAAGGCCTGATCAGTTCAGTCCTGGAATCCAAGTACTTCCCCATCCTTGGACTCAGCCTTTACAATAACCTATGTTCCAGATGACTTAGGGGCAGGAGAGGATGAGAGGCTACCCATTCCCACCTCTTCTTGAGGTATCTCAATTTGGGAAGAAGAGAGTGTGGCAGTGGCAGAGAGCCCCTGTCCCAGCCCTCTACAAGCCACGACACAACAACTATACCTCCGTACCCCCTGCTCTGGAGGGAAGGTGGGTGGACAGCTGGAGGACAGCAGTCTGTGGAGGCCGCACCCAGGCTTTTCCAAACGGGAGGAGCTCCTCAGGTTGCGAAGCTCCTCAGCCACACATCCCCCAACCTTGTGCCCATCCTGCCAGTTCCCCACTGAGTCAAGTCGAGCTGTGTCCCTGGCCTGTTCCTTTCTGATCAAAACTGTGGGGTCCCACACCAAGGAAGAAGGAAGCATTAGAGGGGAGAGGCCAAGGGCCCATGGAGTTAGTGCAAAAGCAGGCATGGCTCAGCCCCGCCTGGGTGACACTGGCAGTTAGGGGCATGCGGAGAGCCCAGGACAGTGACTGGGGAAAAGTGGGGGACGTTAGTGCAGGCCTGTTTGGTAAGCATGAAGTTAATTTGGCACAGAATTTGGGAGTGTGGTTTTGGGGGCCAAAGCCAAAGCTCAAAAAAACAGGAGTGTCAAAGAATTTTTAAGAGCTTCAAAATTGAGGGAAGAAGACACTCTCAAAAAATGCAGGAGGAAAATTAATTCTTGGAAAAATACTGTCAAGTCCAAAAATAGATGGCCCCTCTCCACTTCAGAGCTTTTTGGCACGTTGTAGGGCATCTTGGGCGTGGCTGGCACGGCCCCTGTGGGATGGAGTGGCCCCTGCAGGCTGGCACGAAATCTGAAAGGGGCAGGGGCGGGAGCTGGGACCATCCGGAATAGGAGGCTGCAGATTCTGAAGGCTCAGGGGGAGCAACGACCCAAGGGCTATCTCCCAAACACCACTTCCTGAGCACATAAAGCATGCTTGGAGAGATTCTCCAGATGGAGGGACCCAAACCTGAATCACTCCCCAACACCAGTCCCTCAGCTCTGTGCTTACTGCCCAAGAAGAGGTTTTGGTACTTCCTAGAAGGGCCATGAAGGGTCCGGAATGGCAGGCACCCAGGCACCCAGAGGTAGCAGAGAGACCCAGACAGAGGAGACCCCAGACACTAGCCCAGACCACAGTGCCGTCCAAGCTGGTACCTTCCACAGAGGACAAAGTCCCTACCATTGGAGCGGCAGAGACCACCTGCTCTGCAAGCTGGTTGATGAGGGGAGGGGTAAGGGGCCCCAGAGAAGACATTTCTCTTTCTCTCCCAGGCCAATGGTCCCCAGCATGAGTGAGGCCATGTGTCGGTTACCTTGTCCCTCTCCTTCTGGACGCCCGTCTCCAAGGTCACCAGCTTCTCCTGCAGCTGGTCCACTGCCTTCTGCTCCTTCTGCAGCAGGGCCCACTCTGCCTCCCTCTCCCCCTGCAGCAGCGCCCGCTCCATTTCTGCCTGGGAGCAATACCAGGGTCCACATCAAGGCCAGTCAAGGTAGCTAGACCCACACCACTCCTGGGCCTTCACTCTGTCAGAGTCCTGAGGTTTACCTCTCGAGCTGACTCCTGCAGTTGCTGCTCCAGCTCCTTCACACGGACCTTGAGCTGCTCCACTCGCCCCAGCACCTGAGCCCGCTCCTCCTCCAGGGCCAGCACCTCTCCTTGGAGCTTGATGCTAGGTGCATCTTCGTGCTGGAGGGGAGGGAAGCTGTCAACTGGAGAAGTCTAGAGCCTTCCAGGAGGAGACTAAGAGAATAGATCCCCATTCCTCAGGGCATTTGGAAGGGTCAACTGGACTGAGATAGAAAGCAAATTCCCCTCCCTGCATGGAAAGCAATACAGACTCATTTAAATGGCATAAAGATTTACCACTGAACCAAGTGGCTCAGATGGTTGGAGCATCATTCCTTACACCAAAAGGTCACAGGTTCGATTCTGGGTCAGGGCACATACCTAGGTTAGGGGTTCAATCCTTGGTTAGGGTACATACGAGAGGCAACTGATCAGTGTTTTTCACATCCATGTTTCTTTCTCTCTCTCTCTCCCCCCTTCGCCCCCTTCTTCTCTCTCTCAAATCAATAAAGATATCCTCCGGTGAGGATTAAAAAAAGATTTACCACTGAGTGCCAGACCTGGGTGGGGCCCAAGGAAAGGCAGGTCATAAAGCATATTTATAACTTGGCAAACTCATCAATACCTCCCTCACTTCCTTGCCTCATTTCTACACTTCTCATACTTGACCCCATCCCAAACTGAGTCCTTCAGTCACTTCCCATCACTGGGTTTAACACCACCACACATGCCTGACTGCTCCGCCTCCTGGAAAGGTCCAACCACAGCCCTCACCCAGCCCACCCCTAACATCCCACCTCCTGCTGGGTGCTCTCAGTGCTGCTGCACTCTTCCTTGAGATTTTCCTCATCTGAGCGTTCCACACTCTCCCACAGGCGTTGGGTGGCACCTCCAGGCTCCTCATTGCTCCGCCCACAGGTTCCAATGGCCCCTGAAAGGCCTCGTGAGGGCCTCCGGCCTGCCAATGCCAATGCTACAGTGGCCTCCTCGATGCTGGGCAGCTCCCCAGCCTCAGGTCCCCCGTCAGCCCGGCTGTACTCTGCACAGAGGTTGAGGATGGTCTCCAGGCGCTGTCGTTCCTGGGAAGTGTACAGACAGAGCAGGGAATGAAGGGGAGGAGGCAGGGTCCTGGTGGGGCTAGAGCCAAGCACAGTGTCCTGCCAAGAGAGAGAACTAGGATACTAGGGGCATGAGGCTCCGAATCAAGTCAGGAAAGTCACCCCCCCCCACCCCACACAAGGTCTAAGGAGGCAGAGGGAATGAGACTGCCCAGAAATGAGCAGGAGAAACCAGGCTATTGTGTCACCTGCTCACATGGCTAGCCCTTCCTGTCTTCCTTTTTCCTTTCCCTTCTCATCCCAGGATAGGACACACCCAGACGCACCTGGGAACACACACTGGTAAGCAGACTGAAGACCACAGTGAGACACAGATGAACACTCAAGCGCTCATGCTGACACGAATACACAGTGATCCACAACATAAGGGGACACAGAGACATTCCAACACACCATCTGACAGAGGACAAAACATGTGCCCTGGGCCTGCGTTAACAGGCAGGTAAACACAAAAACACAGGCCCTGACATGCACAAATGCACACCGATTCACACTTACACAGATAAACATAGCCCAGCATAAAGACAGGTGGGCATTGACACAGAGCTAGAAAACAGACCCCCGAGCCTTCAAGGGGTTTCACACAAAGTTCACACAAAGAAGTACTCAGCATGCATACACCTGCCAGACAGACCTGGGACATGGTCCTCCTCATCTCCACTTCCACTCCAAGTCACTCAGGCAGCCCTCAACCCCTGGCTCCTTCCCAGCAACATGGACTGCTTAAATGCTCTGGCACACGTGAGTGTTCCATGGCCCTGACACTTAGTCTGGCCCCTCCCCAGACACAGCCCACCCAAGATATCTCTCAGGGCCTAGGATATAAAGGAAGGAAGGTAAAATCATGTTCCGGGTCTGTGTCCCCCTTTCCCATTCATAACACCCCAGCCTCCCTCATGGCTCTCCAGGGTACATCAACCTCAGCTGTCTCCCACCATGTACGGTTTGGCCATGACCCCCTAGACACTTACCCAGCTTCCCTGCTGTTGCTTGCCCAATTCCATGGCAAAAATAAAAATTAAAAACAGGAACACCCTCAGCACCCAGGAGTCTGGGCCAGTGCCCCCGCCCCTACCTCAGTACCCAGATAAGCAGCCTGGTTTACATGGGAGGGGCAAGGCGAGCAGTCTCCAACGTTTAAAGTGGCAGGTGGGGCAGGTCAGGGCTGGTGATGAGGTGTGTGCTCCTGTGAGGTATGGGGAAACTGAATGGAGGGGTTGGAAGAGGCTGAGCCACCACTCTGCCTGTGGCAGGCTCACTGGGCCCCTCTCCAGAGTGAGCCACCACAGGGGGCCAAATCATATCCAGGCAGTGAGGAGAAGATGTAGTAAAAGAAAACTGGGGGTCCTGCCTCATCTCTCCCCACCCAACACAAACACACTGACACTCTGACTTCACTCAAAGCTGTCCCGACCTCTTCCGAAAGGGTCTCGAGACAAATTTCCTCAATTCTCATTCTCCTCCTCTAACCAATCTCAGGGCCCCCGAGCCCCACCCAGAAACCCCATTCTTCTGCTCACAAGAGAGAATGGGCAGAATTCATTCTGCTGTATATGTGCTCAAGTGTGGACACACCAGCAGAACCCCTTGAGTTCCCTGTGCTCTCTGGGGAATCCCATCCCCACCCAGATCGGATGCTGTCTCTAGGACAGAGCTGCACCCACCCCCCAAATGCCTGCAACACATACAATCACACAGGCTGCCCAGATCAGGCCAGGGGTGGCCCATCCTGTTCTCTTCCTCTTCCCTGCCACCTACATTCCCAGATGATCCTGCACAGGCCAGGGTAAGCAGCTCCCACCCATTTATAGATGCCAAAGTGAAGCAAGAAAGAAGGACCAGGGGCTTTTCTAAAGAACAAAACTCGGAAAGATAGGAGACTTGGGTTCCAATCCCAGCTGTGCAACTTGCTGTGTGGCCTAGGAAACACCCATTCTGCTCTCTGGGGCTCAGACCTGCTTCTCAAGCTGAAGAGTGCAAGGCCTCAACCATATATGTGGTGTGTTTCCCTACAGCTTCAACATATTCAGGTAAATAATGTGAAAATGTACACATGAAAACAAAAGCTGTGTTATGGAATAAATGCATAATTAGTATGAATTTAAAATAAAGCCTTAGAGATTTCAAAGGAAGTTCTTCAGGGCATCAGAACTTTGAGATACAGGTCACTACAGTGTATCCTGGGGGAAGCTTGAGAAGCCCAGGCCTGTTCCTGGGCCCCTCCCATTCTGTCACTGGCTGCCCACATGCTGGTAGAGACCTTGCACTGGAGGTCAGCAACCTCCCTGGCACCCGCTCACCAGCCTCTCCATCTCCTGCTCCCGAAGCCGCTCTTGGCGCTGCCGCCGGTGGTACTCCAGAAGATCATCCTCATTGTCACTGATCTCTGTGATGCTATTTTTCCGCTCTCGAGTGACAGGTACCTGTAAGTCTCCGCTGGAGAGCTTTCTCTGGGCACGGGGGCTCTGCCGGGGCAAAGCCCCAGTCAAAGAGCCCAGACTATACGCTGGGCTCAGCCTGCCACTGAAGCTGCCCTTGCGAGGTGCCAGGGACTCTCCAAGTGTGGGCGAGGGGCTCCGTGTCCTACGGCCCCGTGCCCCCAGTGTCAGCGAGAAGTCCTCTGGTAAAGCCCCATGGGCTGCCCAGCGCCGGGGCCGGGGACTCTCTGTCACTTCCCTGGTTCGTTTGGGATCTGGTGTGGTCCGAGACGACATGGGGGAGACAGCCCGTCTGGACAGAGATGGGCTCAAGGGAGGGAGTTCTCGCATACTGTCCAGGCCCCGCCGGCTCAAGCGGGGACTCTCAGGAGGCTGCAAGGTTCGGGTGGCTGATCCATCTGAAAATGTTCGGCCTACCAACTGGCGTGAGGGGCTAGTTGTCAACACCCGCTCAGTGCCTGGCAGCTCATGGAGAGGACTGGGAGGGCAGTCCTGAAATGTGCCAATTTTGTTTTGGGGAGCAAGGACTGGAGGCTGGAACTTAGGGCTGCCAGGAATGCTGGGAGGTTGGCTGTGGGCACTGGAAGCTGGGTATTCACTCAGGCTGATAGCCACCACAGGCAGCTGCCCACCCAGCCAGGGCTTCTCAGTGGTTCTGCGGGCCTCTGCTAAGACAGTAGCTGCAGGGCTGTCTGTCAGCAGACCCCGGAGGCCAGGGCTCAGAGGCCTCTCATGACCCGCCTTCCTGCCCAGCCGAGGGCTCTCAGAGGAGCAGCCACCACTGGGTCGGGACTGTAGGGGCTGCAGAACCAGATGGTAGCTTGAGGAACGAGCAGGTACCAGCGGAGGTATAGAAGGTGCTGGCTCATGCCCACTGGGTGAGTGGCTGGCACAGCTTCCACTGCTGGCTGGTGAGGAGAGTGGAGAGAAGGCTGGAGAGGTGTTCTCATAGCTGGAGCCCACAGACATGGCGCCAGGGCTGGTTGCAGGGGACAGCAGGTAACGACCACCATTAGCCATCGGCGAGAGTGGGGAGGTTGCAGCAGGCTTCTTGCCAGTAGCTCCAGGTTCCTCTAGCACCAGTGAATCCATGATTTCCTGCAGGTCCTTCTCAATAGAGCTCACCAGGGAACTGTGGCTGGCATAGGCTGAGGGACCCTGGTTTGCAGGCTGTAGGGTATGGTTCCCATTCACCAGGCTTTCTGATTCTGCTAAAAAGAAATGCAAAGATGCCTCAGGTCCTGGTCTTTGACTTTGGGGAGGTCCATATACACAAGAGCAAAGGCCCTCCCCCACCTCCTCTTAGCAGAGTTGGGCTGCGTAGGCTCTGGAGAAGCCAGGAGACCTGCGTTCCAGTGCCAACTCTGCCACTGACCTGTTGCGCAAACTTACCCAAGTCACTCGCCTTCAGCTCTCCCTTATGTAAAGGAAGAAGATGAGTAGGAATCTTCCGGCTTTAACACTTTATGACTTAGGACAGAGTTAGCAATAATGCCAGGTACTCACCCCAAGACAAGGTTCTTCCCCGCCTTGGTTTCCCCAACCTCCTATATCTCTCCTTCAGGAAGGGCAGGTGAACCTTTTACAAAAGGGATGGGGGCATGCTATGGAGCTGTCAAAAGTTCCAGGAGGGGCCCTGGCTGGTGTGGCTCAGTGAACTGAGTGCTGGCCTACGAACCAAAGGGTCGCTGGTTCAATTCCCAGTCAGGGAACATGCCTGGGTTCTGGGCCAGGTCCCCAGTAGGGGGTGTGCGAGAGGCAACCACACATTGATGTTTCTCTCCCTCTCTTTCTTCTTTCCTTCCTTCCCCTCTCTCTAAAAATAAATATATAAAATCTTTAAAAAAAAAAAGCCCAGGAGGGGTCCCAATCTAATAGGACATTAGGGGCTACCAACACAGTAGCCAAGACCCAGGAAAAAACACACAGAAAACCTCCAAGGCTGAATGAATGAATGAGGGGTGTGCGCTGCACCACTTTGTCTAATCAGAGGCAAATGAGGGGCCTGGCACTGATGACTAGTTCCTGGACACCAGGCTGACCAGCAGCTAGATGCAGCTCAGTGCCTCCAATTAACCTGTTAAGCCACGCCAGCAAGAGCCTCCCTGTGCCCTGCCCTAGCCCTGGTCAACCAACAGATTGGCTGGAACCACTGCCCCAAACAGATGAGGGGTTGGCATGACAAGGCTAGATGGGGCAGGGAAAAGCTAACCAGGGAGTGGACTGGGAACTCAGGCATCTGAGCCCCCAGGGGGTTAACTGGGGGGTAGAGAGGCAGGAAAGCCTTTACAAGACCGAGTTTGGATCCAAAATTAGGAAGACTATGTAGGACCACAGTTAGAGGGGTTACCATGGACACTGGTGATCCCAGTGACCACTCATCTTTCCTCAAATCCCCAGACTATCCAAATAAGCCACTGACATCACCCTGCTAGGTGAACCTGACATACACATCCCCCTATTCCAATACCATGTTGACACATGTCATCCCGCAGCCATCTGAACGCCCATGCAAAGTCTGGGATGGTAGACCCACAGGCAGCCTCCTGGTCTGCATCCCAAACCCTGGGCAGCTGGGCTGAGGGGAGCTGTGCTGGTTCCCTGGGATAATCACCAATTCTCCTCTGGGGTCAATAATTCAAACCTAAACTGCAGCTGCTCTACTGAGTCATCAACTGGCATAGCATGGCAGGGGGTAGGACAGGGCCCAAGGACATGATCACCAACAAGAAGGAACCACCAGAGCTTACCCAGTTCAACCTAATGCTTCCATCTGCCCACCTCAGGCCACATGCAAGAGCAAGGCTCCACTGTGGTGACACACGAGGACCAAGGTCCCAGACACTGAGGCGGCATCTTCCAGAGCAGTGGGACATAAGCCGGCAGAGTCCTCCATCTCTCAGACTCGTGATTCCCCAATTCTAGCCGAGCAGCACTTCTTGGATCTCTCCCAGTGGCCAGAGTGCCTGGCATTCTCCACCAGTGGCCCATGGCAGGTGGCAGAAAGCCCAGATCATGAGTGTTGCTCCGCCCTGACACTACAAGCATGGCTGGAGTGGGCAAGGAGGAGGACTATTGAGGGGGTACCAATAACCCAGCCTCCTGGCCCAACTGTGTACCTACCTGGGCCAAAACTGTAGGGGGGCCCAGGAGCCCGGCCCCCTGCTGGAATCATGCTTTTCATCCACTTGGCTTCAGCCGGGTGATTAAAGCGGAGGAAGGTGGACTGACCCAGGCACAACATGCAGCCTTCAGAAAAAGAAAACGCTTGGAATGGCAGGCAGGGCTAAAGGCAGCCCTCATCCCCCTTAGCAGGTTCACCCCAGGTTCCAAAGAGCCATCCCCACCTGTACTCAGTATCCACACCGTCCACACCTGACCCCACCTGTGGTTGAGAAAGGCACTGGCAGGGCTCAAGAGCACAGACCAGAGTGGAAAGGGCACTGGTCTGGGAGTCCCAAGATCCAAGTACCAGTCCTAACTCTTCTTCTTACTAGCTGAGAGAAGGTGCCTTCAGGTGAAGTCACTTCACTCCCTGAGTCTAGTTTTCTCTTTAAAGAAATGAGGACAATACCACTGACCTTGCAGCTAAGACAATACATGTGAAAGTGCTCTGCAAGTGGAGAAAGTTCTTCAGAGAATACAGACACTCTTGTCCCCCAACCTGACATGTACTCATGCCTCTTGGGTGGAAAGGTAAGCTTGAGAGGCGGTAATTTCTAGGATCACACAAAGACTCTGAGATAGGACACGGAGAAAAACCATGGTGCCCCTGAGGGCACAAAATTTGCTTCCTGACTCCAACAGTGGGAGTGGCTACCACCCTTTCACTCTGACAATGTACCCTCTGGCCTGACACCTCCTGCTCCTACCCCTGGAATGTAGCCAATGGGCCCAGCCTCAGCCAAGCACATTCCCAGGCAATAGACACAAGTCCAGTCCTGCCCAGGAAGTGGGAGTGCATGGAAGGGGGAGGGTATGTGGGAGCCAGAAAATGTAGCCAGGGGCACCAGGAGCGTGCACAGCAGCAAGTGTGCCCAGACACCTAAGAGCAGCTGGCAGAGCTCCTCCTCCTGGCCACACAGGTACCAGCAGATTCCTTCGAAAGACACTATGTTTGGAGAAGCCAGAGATCCAGTGCTCCCTACAACCCACCCTTCCAATTTGTTCACACCTCTAGCCCCTGGCCCCAGCCTCCTATCTGCCCAATCTGGTGCCACCTGGCACCCCAAGCTTCATGCCAGTCTACCTAAGACTGGCAGGGAAATCTACATTCCTGGACGCTGAGACAGTTCAGGCCACAAGGGCATGGGGCATCCCAGGCCACTTGTGCACCTTAGCAAGCCCCCCACTGAGAAGCTTGTTGCTGGAACCCACAGCAGTGCCATGGGGGTAGGGAACCTAGCAGACTGAGAAGCCCATAGCAGATAACCATAGTGGACAAAGCCACCTACTTCTTTGGCACACCCATAGGTCCTCCCAGGCAGGCAGGCACCAAGAACAATTCTAAAGGCTAATGTCTGGTTAGGAGAAGGGGAGCCTTCCTTGACAAGCCACCAATCAGAGGAGCTGACCCCAGAGTAATCATAACCAGAATAAATAATAGCCAATCATCCATCCACCTAATTACAACCACAGCTGTTTCAAAAAGAACCCTGCCAGGCCCTTCCCCCTTTCAGGCAGTTTGCAGGGTCTACACATACCCACTCAATCCCAGACTGACTGGGGAATCAGGTGGTTGGAGGTTGGGGTGGGTGGGCGGCACAGGGAGGGAAATCAGGAGCCTGACCACAGGGTCTAGTCTGGGAAGGAGGTGGGGAGTCTGAGCAGATTCCAGCCCATCAGTGCCAGGCCCACCCAGGGAAGCTGTGAACACCTATGGACCCTTAGCTGTGGCTCCTACAGCTGTGAGTTCCCTGCCCCCTTCTCTGCCCCTCACCCTCCTCCACACAGGGGGGTGTGGCTTTGCAGCCTCTGGACTATAAATAGGTGATGCCAGGCAGCAAAACTGGATCTGTATTAATAGAGTGGGCAGGAGGGCAGCAGGACTGAGAGCAGCCCAGCTCCTGCCCAAATTAACTTTCTATTTGCACTCAGGGGCCCTGGTAACTGCCCCAGCTCCAGTCCTATGCCCTCAGGGGCTTGGCCAGCCGATTTCTGGGAAGAACCCTCTTCTCAACTCTCTCATGCCCCACATCTCCAAAAGTCAGCCCACTCAGGAAACCCAAGAATCCCTTCTCATCCAGGCAAAGTTTGGTCAGGGGCTCAGGGCCCAGAGCTGTGCAGGTGTGTGGTATGGCTGCACATCTGGAGAGGGGAAAAAAAAAAAAAGGGCATCCTCTCTCCTGAGATGCAGAGGGGAAACACCACATACAAACACACTCTCATACAGGCGCGCACACACACACAGAAACAGACTCACACAGGCACAGAGCAACAGTCACTGCCCTGCTGGCTGCATAAATAGAATGGACTGGCCGAAGGGAGACTGGAATAAAGGGAAGATGAAAGGAAGGGTCTTAGCCCTTTCCATCGGAGACCTCACTTAGCCTATAACACAGGTTCCCCTCATCCTAGCCAGAACCCTTCAACCCCATCCAGAGGCAGGTCCCATATACCTAAGCTGGGGAAGATAAAGCCTGCCCCACTGAGGAGTGGCCCCAAGCCCAGACCTCCCACTCAGAAATGCCAGGGCTCAAGCTCCCAAAAAGGGGCCCCAAGGACCCACTCCCCCTGCTCGACCCCCTCCCAGCCCGAGCTATTCCACGCCTGGCTGCGGCTGGCCCCAGGCTGAGGACTCACCGCCGAAGCAGGCCCTCCGGACCGCTGGCCCCCACTAGCTGGAACCCTCCAGGTCCTGGCCCGCCCGGGGCCTTGGAGAGGGGGTGCGGACCTCCCGCGCCAGCTTCTCCAGGCTGGGAGCAGCTAGCAGCAAGGCAGCGAACCGGCAGCCACCAATGCCCGGGGAGGGGCCGACCGGCCACCAACGTTGGGGGAAGGGAGCCAGGGGGAGGGACAAAGGAGCGGAGGAGGGGAAGAGGAAGTGATGGAGGAGAAGAGAGGGGAGTAGGATGGAGAGGGCGGGGCGGGAGGATGCGGGGAGGGTGTGGGCTCCAGATTCTGGCGCCAGGGGCTAGAGTAGAAGTCGGGCCGGGCAGAAAGGTTCAGGGGAGGCGACAGAAGAAAAGATGAGAAGCAGGTACAGACACCAGAGGGTAAAGGGCCAGGAAGCAAGAGTGACAATAAACGGGGTCTCAATGAGAGCCCTCTGTGGTAAGAAGTCCCCAGAGGCCTGGGATGGGGCCAGACCAGCCCCTGCCTGGCTGGTCACCTTGAGCCAGCCACACCCTCTGACCTCACCTACAGAACAAGGAGGCTGGCTTCCACAACTGCGGAATTTGTAAGCTCTGACATTCCATGGGTCCATATATCAGAGAGAAGAACAGAACTCATAGGGATCCAGTTAAGTCACAAGGTCCAGCTCTGGCCCTCAGTCTGCAGTGTCACAAGGTCCCTCCTGGGCTAGGAGTTCAGGCCAAGGCAGTGCTCTGGGCAATGTGACAACACTGAGCCCAGCTCCTGTCCCATCCTAAAGACTTCTGCCATCCCAGGTCCCCATACTCCCAGCAGCTCACCTATCTCCACAACCCAAGTGATATCAAGGCACTGCCCCTTCTAAGCCATCCCACTTCCCTGGGTCCTCCCAACCACAGCCACAGGTTGTGCTAGCCCCAGCAAAGAGTTCTCCCTGGCCTCTCACTTCAGGCTCCCATGTCCATAGCCCTTTCCACCTGGGAAATACAGTGTCACCTTCCTCTGGAACCCCTGGGGGCAGTCTGAGGTTCTGGGCCAGGCAAGCACCTACCACCCAGCCTGGGCCCAGAAGACCTCTTGTTCCAGGGACCTGGCCTCTGGACAACAGAAGCATAAGGGACACGCTGTGTTTTCTCAGACATCTCAGGCACACTTGATGTGCTCAGAGCTCACACAGCCCCACATACTTGCTCTCAGATATATATCAACAATTGCCCACACAGACATCACTTAAGCTACACACACTCTGAGTCACACAAACATTCCAGTTAAACATGCCCTGTCTCTCACCCACATTTATTCTCACCCATACAACCCCACAGGCACCAAGCCCCCTCTTATTACCTACTCACTCAGTCCCTGGAGAGACTCCAGGTTGAAATCAAAAGTCAGCCTCCTTAGAGGAATGATCAGGTGATTTTTCTACCCTTACTGAACACCTACCCACACTGCTATACACGCGCTCACACACTCACATGTGCATGTGCATCTTATTCCCCTTTTGAAGGAAAAAGGAAGCACCATATAGGGTCAAATGCAAAACAGGGGAAGCCTTTAAAAAGAAAATCTCCTCAGGAAGAGTGATTCATCAGTCTAGAAACTGTGATGGCCAGCTAGACAGACACAGACACAAAGGATGCCCACCAGCGAGATATAGGGCAGGAGGCAGGTACAAGAAGTGGGGAGCTAAGAGCTTTTGCTTTTTTTCTCCTTCCTTTGAGCTTCATTAGTCAAGATCTTTATCAGTATTAGAGAACAGTTGGAGACTTCTCTCCCATTTTACAGAAGAAATAACTGTGGGTGGGAGGGAAAAAGGTTCAGTGTCCCGGATCCCAGAAGGAGGGAGCTAGATAACCCAGGAATTCTGGCTCCTCAGCCATGTTCCAGGGAGCTTCCCATGATGGCCCTCACACAAGCCTCCACCCACCAATGAGAGGCTTAGGGAGTGAAGGAAACATGGAAACAAGGGCTGGCAGCAAATGCTGGTGGTAGATGGGGACCTATTGTCTAGACAGCCTGGGCCCTAAGTGTGTGGCTTTCTGGGCCCTCCCCTATGTGGTCCCCTCCCAGGTCTTTCATGTGGCCTGGCCCTGTGGTCCCAGGGTAGGGCAGCCTAGACCCAGACTGAGGTTCCTTCTCATTTCCTTGGTCCTATTCCCAGCTCCGCCTCTTGCTCTGTAGAGAAGGCAGCACAGGATGTGCCAAAATACCCAGGTACGGGAGTGGAATCAAAAGCTCCCTGGATCCCTCACTTCAAGGCTCCCATGTCCACAGCTCTAGCTAAAGGTTGGCATCTGCTTTCTGCCTATCTCCCCCGCACCCATGGCCCAGGCATATTCCTGCTGGAAGAGCCCGTCACTGTCTTCTCTGCCTCACTAAGTTGCCAAGGGCTGAGCACAGTGCCCAGAATGATCCATCTAAGGCCTGGCCCAGCCAGAGTGGGCTCCTTATTATTTCTAGGTTAGCCCTCTGGTTTTCAAAGATGAGAGTCCCCTCTAGAAGGCTGGCCCAGGGGAACAAGACAAGGAAAATGATCCTCTTGCACATATGCCCAAAGATAGGCAGGTGGCCAAGTTCTCATATACACATAAGAATACACACATGGGCACTTTGGTACCATCAGTCCTGAATTCACTCCTGCCCCCTACTTGAACACTCTGATCTACAGGAACACTCTGAGCACAAGGAAAGACACAAATACAGAGATACACAAGCCCAGAGTAACACACACATCCGGAGATACATAAACACACTCCAGTTACACAGATACACAGAGATAGCATATACACCCCCGAGCCATTCAGTTTCCAGGGAAACGCACTCCCAGGAATGTCCGGAGTGGGGCCAGGCAGGGCTGGGCTTGGTGCCTTGCTCCAGAGATGAGACAAGGAAACCCTCAGCTCCTGGAGCCCAGGGGAGGGGGAGTGCTGGGGAGAAAAACACCCATTCCTTTGTGCCTCTGCCTACCCCTCCCATGCTGCCAAGCTTCTAGGACAGGCTAACCTAGACAAGAAGGCTATAGGGATGGGAGGGTGAGAAAGGGAAGGGGGTTAGGGTCAGAAGAGAGTGGGAGGGTACATACTTGGCAGGGTGGGCTTTTGGCTATGGAAGAATTAGGAGTCAGGGCGGGGGGTGTCACAGGAAATGCCTAAGAATTCCATCTTGGCCCAGGCTGTTCCTCTACTCAGGAAGCTAAACGATGCACTGGGAAGACTAGTCAAGAGAAGCCACAGAACACTGGTTCCTCCACCCTGCTCACAACATAGGGGAGGAATGTTCTTGCCCAGGAATGTGAGGGATTTGGGGCTGGGGGAGTAAGGGCTGGGCTTTCTCTAGCTTTCTTTGAACTCTGCCCCTACCTCTCACTGATGCTCTGTCTCACTTCCATGCACTCAAATCTTGGAAGATGCTCTCTTTGAGATTGAAGAAGACTATCGGAAACCAGGTGGCATCAGAGCCAATGTCCCAGTATGGGGGTTCTTCCTCTCATTCAGAGTCAGAGAGCTTGAAGCCCTGAAGGAGACAAGGGCTTGCCTGCCGCTGCTGGTGGGCCTGACTCCCTGAAATCAGTTGTCCCTCCCGCCCCCATGACACTCCCAAGGGCAGGAAGAAAGGTTGGGTCTCCTGAGTCATGTGTGAAGGGAGTGGCATGTAGAGACTCCAAGGGGCCCTGGTTGGGTAGCTCAGTTGGTTGGAGCATCGTTCCATACACCAAAAGTCTGTGGCTTTGATTCCCAGTCAGAGTGTGTATGGGAGTCGACTGATTGATGTTTCTTTCTCACATAGATGCTTCTCTCTCTCTCTTCCTCTCTCTCTAAAATCAATAAACTTATCCTCAACTTAGGGTTAAGAAAAAGAAAAAGAAAAATAAAGAGACTCCAAGGGGTGTGAACAGAAGGAGTGAGGGAAACAGTGCAGTGAGTGGGATTTCCACTGCAAAGGGGCTTCCAGCTAGTAAGAGATAAGAGTCCCCAGAAAATGATTCCAGAACATCAGTCCTCCTGCTCAGAGTCAGGCTTAGCCCAAAGTTCCCTTCCTCATATTAATCCCACCTCTACCCCCCAACCCAAATCTGTTTTTCTCATTCCCCTAATGTGATGATTCACCATACAAATTGATGCCCAGGGCAAACACACTTGTTCTGTCAAAGTGCCACCTGGGCCAACCCCTTACCTGCCTGGTCACCATAGTAACAAGGGGCCCAGTGTTTAAAGCTCCCTTACAACAACAAAATGGCCAACTGCTTTGGGAAACAGGGTGCTAACCATATTCCTGACCCAAAAACTACTGTTAACAGTTTTTTAGTAGGAGTGGGTATGTCCTGAGATTTTGCCATCAGGGTTTGACTTTCCCCATCTCCACCAGAAGGTATTGTCCTTGTCTCCCCACCTCTACAGCTTTTCAGACCACAACTCCCTCTCGGCATCATGGTGCAATGCCATTGTTCCCTCACCAGTGCTCTAATTGCTCTCCCCTAGCAACTACTAATGACCACTACGCCACTCCCCATGCCCTTTGATAGCAGGAATTGGAACCTCTTCTTTCCCGATGGTGTAAGGAGGACAGATGGAAGTGATCAGAGAAGAAAAGCAGGATGAAGACAATTCTGGATGCCAAAGGATTTTGGGATGTTTAGGCACATCAGATGCACACCCCACCTCCAATGTGGCCACTGACATAGTTACTATGGCAACCACTACAGCAGTCTTACCCTGCACCTATCATGCACAAACTTTTAAACAGCGAGCCTCTCTGTTTGGAGATAACAAACCTTACCCTGAGTGAGCCGGGTGGGCTGCTGGATAGGGAGCCCATCAATAGCGCAGGCATTGCCACAAGGGTAGAGGGTAAGGGTGCCCCGCAGATTCTCGATGTAGCAGTGCTCAGGAGCCAGGCCTGGACCCTGCAGTGTGATGTCCTTGGCTGCAGAGCCAATCATTGTTCTCCCTAAAGACAGGAGGCAGACCGAGTTAGAGGGTTTGTCCAGCCTGAGGAGGCAGGAACAGGGCAAGGAGAGTCACCATGGAAATATATTTCCACCCCCTACTCCAGGGAGAATCATTGCCCGCCACTGGCCACCCCTTTTGGGCCCCTGAGCCTGATGGAAACAGTAGGTGGAAGAAGCTCTTCTCAGGCAGAGAAAACTATGGACCAAAGATGGAAAGGCCTAGAGGGCACAGCAGGCTCCATAGAGTAAAGAAGGGGGACTTCTTTTCTGCATACCTTTGCTTAGTCCCTCTAACTCTCCCTCCCTAAGTCCTTTCACTGCTTTATCTACTCTCCCCTCTCTCTTTCTTCTTTCCCTCCCTTCTGCCACCTACAACGGTTGCCCTCCCTCACTCCCTCTCCCTTCAGTGCAGCCTTTTCCCTCACTGCTTCTGCATGAGCAGACCCTCCCATGGCAGAGCCCCTAGGACTGGTATTTGGAGAATGTGAAGAATGAAGTATCATCCAGACAACAAGTGCAACCAGGAGAGAAGAGAGGAAGGGTAGAAGCTGCAAAGTGAAGGGGCTGTGCCAGGGCCTTATCTTGCTTGGGAGGTCTGTCCCCTACTTCCATCTCTCCATTTTCCACTGGTACCTTCTCCCATGCCAGGCATTGCCATGGACTTGGGCCCCCTCTCTTCTTGGCCATACTGGTTGTTATGAGCAATATGTTCTCCTGTTTCAGTGCTCTCCTTGTTTCTACACTGATCTTTAATCCTAGTAATGGAGCCAAATTATTTACCAAAGAGGGCAGGCAGTCTGGAGAGGCAGAGACAAGGGAAGCAAACTGGTGGTGGCACTACCTCCCAGCTGGGGGAGGTGAACACTGCCAGCAGATAGTAGAAGGGCTCCAACGCATACCTGGACCCCAGGGCAGGAATGTCTATAAGGATGGAGGGGTGGCAGGTGGAACGCTCCTTGACCTACCTTCCTCCAGCGGCAGAAGGGTGATAGCTGTACTGAGCCGCCCACTTCCCAGGCTCACTAGATGGGGTTTGTCTGTTTGCACTTTAAGTCCTTTGCCTGTCTCAATCAGGTCCAAGGGTCCTTTCTGCAGTCAGTGGGGATGGGAGATGAGCACCATTAGAGACTCCAGACCAGCACTTTATACTCTAGTCCCAATCACACCAGCAATCTCTCCAGCACTTTCCCTCTCCAAAGGGCTCTTAGGGTGTCGAAAGGTGTAGCACAAATCTTGCGCAGAGCATTCTTCCACTAAAGTGTAATTAGATCTGAATCTAGGCCACTAACTCGTCCCACCGGATTTATCTCAACTCTTGGCTTAACTACCCTTTTTGTCTATTAAGACAGAAACAAGGAGAAAGTAAATGAAGTGGGGAGGCACTGGATAAGAGAAGAGGGTACTGTATAGGAGGGCCAATCAAGACTTGTCCTGTAGACTTGTCTGTGGCAATCCACTTAGCCAGCGCTTGTCCCTGCTAAACTAAATCACAAGCAAGGGCAGAGGCATGAATCAGGAGAGAAATATAGTACAGGGTTAATCTGTAAACCCTTTCTGACTTTCAAAGGGTATTTTCTGGGTAAACCAATTAACCTAATTCAGATAAAGACTTAGCTGTTAATAGGCTCAAGACTGGGGAAGGGCAAAAAAGAACTGCTGCTCTCATTCTCGGACCAGGACCATGGGTGGATAGAGGAACTAAACTCATCATCACCAGCAGCCCTCTTGCCTCATGGCCCCAACCCAACTCACCTGCAACATTGTTTGGGTCTTGCATCCAGGGCCTATCTGGTTCCTATTCAAAGTGTCCATGGTCCTGGGTCTCGAGAGCTCCTGGGGACATAGCAGAAAGCAGGTGAGGTGGGGAGGCCAGGGCAGAAAAGGGAAAGGAGTAGTCTCTGTGGTAGAGCTGTCAGGGAAGGGACAGCACCAGTCATCATCATTTCCAGCATGCTTAGGCTCAGGAGTTTTCCGGGTGAAGGCACTGACACATCTTCAGGCACAGCATGGACACCACACCATACCTGTCCTGGACCCTTGCCACCATAACCACAAAAAGCCCTATAAGGCCCACCCTATATGTCTGTGCTTTCTTGCCTCTGACACCCAGCACCTAGCTGAGGACCCTCAGACATCTGGAGCTGTAAGCAGGGTGGGAAAAATTTACCTTATTGGGAAACAGTGAATCCAGGGCATACCTCTCCAAGGGCACAGGTAACCAGAGGGCTGCCAGGTGGGTAGCAGGGCTGAGATAGGAGCCCCCAATCTTTCCCTTTCTTCTTCTCCTTTTGTCTCTTTCCCCAGGGGGTCTCAGAAAAGAAGGATCTTTTCTTCTTTTTTAAATTTTTATTTGTTGATTTTATTTTTTAAAGGTTTTATTTGTTTATTTTTAGAGGGTGGGGAAGGGAGGGAGAAAGAGAGGGTGAGAAACATCGATGCGTAAAAGATACATTGATCAGTTGCCTCTCGCATGCCCCCAACTGGAGACAGGGCCCACAACCCAGGTATGTGCCCTGACTGGGAATCGAACCAGCCCAGTTTTCAGGCCAGCATTCAATCCACTGAGCCACATCAGCCAGGGCTATTTACTGATTTTAGAGAGAAAAAGAAAATTCAATTTATTTTGTTCCACTTATTTATGCATTCATTGGTTGATTCTTGTATGTGCCCTGACCAGGGAATCCACAACCTGCAACCTGATTGGTGTATCAGGACAATCATCCAATCAACTGAGATTCTGGCCAGGATCTTTTCTTAAAAGAGACCAAAGAAAAACTCAACTGGAACATTAAAAAATATTTGCTGGGAAAAAATAAGAGAAAAATTCAACCATTCCTGTTATCTCTATAGGACTCAACTTCTACACCCTCTCTTCTCCAGAAAGCAATCTACACAATCAGGAACAAGAAAGGAAGGAAAGAAAGAAGGACGGACAAACCACTCAGGGGTGACTAATACTGGGAATATAGGACTTTCGGGATCTTAACCTGAGTTGGTGCTCTAGGAAGCATAGGTCCTTAGAACAAAGGATAAAATAGATTCCAGAGCCAGAACTTGAACTCTTTCACACCCGTCTCTTACTCCCTGGTTCACATTTTTAGCACCTGAGAAACAAGAAGAAGGACCTCTGTGTACTAATGTGTGCCTACATGTCCATCTCTTTATCAACTTGCTAATGTGAGAACTTCTAATTTGCTGCTGAAATGTTGCTGGAGAAAGCTGAGAAAAATATGGTTGAAGTCAAGATTTCTCTCTACTCTCTCTTCCAGACAACTACCAGCTGACTTTGAGAGAAAGTTGAGGTAGGAGCCAGCATTCCAAGGAGTGTCTGACCCTCCCAGTGGGGCCGAAGGGCCTTAGCCACAGAGTTACTAATTTTACCTGCCCAGCTTTCACCCTTCCAGGCCTGTACTACATCACCTCCATCACCATTTCCACCCAAGCTGGTGAAGAGAGGCCAGGAGAGAACAGGGCCTGGGACCCATCCCAAGTTTGCTTCGGAAGAGAGAAGGCAAAGGCCATTAACCTACACCAAGAACCAAGCTGGTCTCGTACCTTCCCAGGACTGGCAACAGGAAAAATTTTCCAGGGACAGAGACTGATGTACTACTTCCTTCCACTCAGGGAAATCCCTCAGCATTCACTGATGGATGAGAAGCAAGAGACAACGGGTTGAGAATTAGGAGTGTATGTAAAAGAGGGGATAAGAAAAACAAAACAAAAATGGTGAAGGAAAGCCATCATCATTTAGTGTTCAACCCTGTTCTTTATTATTTATTAGCTGTGAGATCTTGGACAAGTTACTTAACTTGTCTCTGCCAGGTTATTCTCTACAAAACTGGAGTAATGATTTTAAAAAAGATTGTATGGCCCTGGCTGGCATGGCTCAGTGGATTGAGCATGGGCCTGTGAACCAAAGGGTTGCCAGTTCCATTCCCGGTCTGGGGCACATGCCTGGGTTGCAGGCCAGGTCCCTGGTAGGGGGCACGTGAGAGGCAATCACAGGTTGATATTTCTCTCCCTCTCTTTCTCCCTCCCTTCCCCTCTCTCCAAAAATTAATAAATAAAATCTTTAAAAAAAAAAAAAAAAGATTGTATGGATTTAGTGCTTGCCTGGAATGGAGAGTGACAAATAAATGGGCACAAAATTTCTTTCTTCCTTTTTTTTTTTTGCCTAACAGGAATATTCTAAAACTAAATTGTGATGATGGTTGCACAACTCTGTAAATATACTGAATATAACTGAATGTACACTTAAGTGAATCTTATGGTGTATACATTATACCTCAATAAAACTGCCAGTTATTACTATGAGCTTTGTGACCTTGAACGCATCACTTCACCTTCTAGAGCCTCAGTTTCTTCATCTGTCGAAAGTGTCACTATCACCCTGAGAGGCAGCTGTGGGTGTGTTCATTTATTTATACCAAAAAATTTTCAAGTGAAGATAGAGATTGTAAAGAGATAAGGCTGAGGGGACGAGAGTGGTCAGAGGAGAGGAGGGAAGGTAATAAAGAGACGGAAGGAGAGGGACAGATATGGAAAGAGCTGTAGGGAGAGACAGAGAAGATAAGAAAAGATGTACAGATTGGAAGGTGCGAGGCTGTGGCCGCAGCTCGGAAACCGAATCCAGGCAGGGTGGAAAGATACAGCAGAACCTACTTACTCACGCGGTGCCTTGACAAAGGGGCTAGAGAGCTGCCACCTGGGGGCGTCCTGTCCCCAGACCCCACCCCTCGCCCGCCGGGCGGAGCGGCGCGGCGCCCGGGCGTTCCCGTGTGGTGGCCGTGGTGGCCGCGCTTCCGTCGGACGTCGCTACCCAGCACCCCGAGCTGGATTTACTCACCCCGCTCACCCCACGCGATCTCCGCGGCCTTTCTGGGAAACCCGGCCCCGCCCCCTGCCAAAAAAAGCCCCTTGCGGTGTGAGCGCGCCTCCTCAGCGAGCAGGCGGGGGAGCGGCCCGCGGCGGTCCTCCGCGCGGCGTGGCAGAGGCCTGAGTGTCCGGGACTGACGTGCGACAGGGAGGGCCCCGTGTGGGCGACGCCGGGGCGCCGGCAGGGGAGCCCGCTCCGGCCTAGCCGCTCCTGCCTCCTTGTCCCGCGGAAAGAATAGCCCCGCCCGGTCCCCAGCCGGGGGCGTCCAGAGTCACCGCCCGAGGGTCTCGGCACCCGAACGAGGGTGGAAGGAGGCGAAGAGACCGAAAAGGTCCGGAACCAACAGGCGCCCGAGAAGGTTCAGGCTCCAAAGCGGGCCGCAGACGTAAGGTCCTCCGGGGCCCGGCGGAGCCGCCCCGCCCTCACCTGGCGCCCGGAGGCCCGCCGAAGTCTCGCCCCGGGCGTCACACAACTGCGGCCCGAGCCCTCCCCACCCTCCGAGCACACATTCGCCCTCAGGGACGGGCGGCCTCCGGAGGAAGGAGTCGGGGATGAAGGAGACAGGCTGGGAGTTCCAGGGACAGGTCCTCGGAGCAGGGCGGGGCCCGAGGCGGTGAAGAAAGGCGCGGGCCGGAGAGCACCGGCGGGTGAAGAAAGTGAGGTCCGCGGAGGGATGGGACGGGGAGGGGAGACGGTGTCTGCTGGGAAAATGGACACGGCAGACTGAGGGAAGGGGTCGGAGGAGCTGAGGACGGGAAGGAGAAGCAGAGACTGAGGACAGGGGTCCTCGAGGATCTGGGAACCCCCAGAGAACCCGAAGGCAGCGGAGGGGACCCGGGGCGCTGAAGGCAGAGGAGGCCGAGGGCAGCCAGTGTCCCCGCAGGGAGGCGAGGGCAGCCGAGAGGACGTGGAGCCGGAGGGGAGACGTGAGCGTAGCTGGGACTCCGGTTTTTATTCCGGTGGGGCGGGAGTGGAGGCGGGGCGGGGAAGGCGCGCGTCTCCCCGGCGCGGGCCGAGCGGGGTGCTCGCCAGGTGGGACAAGGCCTCAGTGTTGGGCCGCCCCGCCCGCCGCTGCCGCCGGACAAGCGGCCTTTCTTTGGCGGAGCGAGGAGAAGGAGCCGCTTGTTTGCGCCGCGGGAGAAACGGGTGGCCCCACCGACACCGCCGGCTCCCTGCGGAGCAGCTGCGGGCAGGAGCCTGCGGGTGTGGCGGCAGTGTGTGTGTGTGTGTGTGTGTGGAAGGGGGACTACGCGTGTGAGGGAGGTGCGTGTATGAGGAGCTGCGTGTGTAAGGGTGCTGCCGGTGGGACTGTGAGTGGCGTAGGGGCTGCGGGAAGAGCGGGAGCGCGGGAGCAGCAGGTGCGGAGGGCTGCGCCGGGCACAGGGTGTGTGGAGCGTGTGCCGAGTTCCGGGCGTGTGTGAGGAGGGTTCCTCACGAGTCAGGGCGACGGGACGGGGGGCATGTGCGTGGGTGATGCAGGCTTGGCGCTGCGCCTCTCGCCGTGTGGGACATCTGACGTGGTGGGGAGCTGTTTGTTTGTGACCGCTGCGATGAGTCAGCCTCCGGGAGCCTCCGGACCGCTGAGCTAACGGGTCCAGAATGCAGCCCCGCCCCGGGCATCCGCCGGCCCTGCCGTCTCCCAGCCAAGCCCCAGCTCACGACCACCGGGGCGGAAACGTCCGTGGGCGCCTTGCGACCCGGGGCCCACGGGCCCCTCCCAGCACCCCGCCTCCCCGCCCTGCCTTCAGCCTGCAATACTCCCTGCGGGAGAAGCCCGGAAGACCCGGCTCAGGCCGCGCTCCAGGGAACTCCGCAAAGGGTTCCAATACGGGCCGCGCGCGCAGGGCACGGGGCTGGGACTCACTATCCCGGCAACCCCTCCGGCCTCGCGAAAGCCGAAAGTCGTGGGGCTTCGGAGGGCCTTGGAGGTACCAGATACGCCCAAGAGCCCTTCCCGGACACTATGCCTCCGAGCCCAACTCCTCATCCCTTCTCGGTCCATCAAGGCTGCCAGGCCCGGGACAGAAGCGGAGATGTCCCAGGGCTCCCCAGCTGCTGCCCACCCTCCGCCCCCGCCACGCCGGGTGCAGAGTTAGTCCTGCGGTCGGCAAGAGACGGGGAGCTCGGGGTTCAGGCATAAGGGACCCCGCGAGTGTCCAGCAGTTCATCTGGGTGACCTCAGGGGAGTCTTGATGGGGTAGTTAGTATCAGTGTCCCCTCACCCGGGGGAGAGCGCGAGGGCTCCCTCTGGCGACGGCGCGGGATGGCAAAAGCATGCCGCTCGCAAGGAGAGCTACTGAGCCCACTCTCCACAAGTCCCTTTCGTACCCATGCCCTCACCTAGGGCGCCCCCTCCTCCCCCAAGGGTTTCTTCCGGAGTCCCTAGCCCAGAGCTTAACTGAGGGCTCTCTCGCCAAGCCCGGAACTTCCCCTTATCCAGTCCCAGCCGCGCAGCAAACGGGACCCAAAGACGTAGAGGGAAGGGTTATTATTACCTTGGGGAAGAAGGGGACACCAGTTCCTTAGTCTGGTTCAGCTGCCGCGGCTTCAGATTCAGGACACTGTTGCTTTTCCCCGGCAGCCCGCTGAGTAGGTGGAGAGAGAGCGGTCCCGCCCCGGTTAGTCCCCGCCCCCGTCCCCTGTCCCGCGTCCGGTCTTCCAGGCCAGCCAGAGAAGACGCCCTTGTGGGGCTGCAGCCCAAGGTCCACCCCCCACCCCTGCTTTCCCATAGCAGCACACCCCCCACCCCACCCCGCACACATACACACCCAGCCAGCACAGCGGCGGCTTTGTTTCTGCAGCTGGACTCTCCACTACCGCCACCAAACGCACACCCCTCCTCCCCCCTCCCCTTCGGAATCTTAAACCACCCTCCACTCCTAGGCTTTAAGGCTGTCCTCCTCCTTTTATTTTATTTTTAGAAAGAGGAAAGGAGTTAGAAAGAGGGAGAAAAACACCGATTGGTTGCCTCTTGTGTGCGCCTGACCAGGTACCGAACCCGCAACCCAGGCATGTGCCCTAACCCGGAATCCAACAAGCTTCGCTTTGCCCGACTCCACCCAACCAACAGAGCCACACTGGTCAGGGCTTTAAGACTCTTCTGAGGTGGTTTTGACACTTTTCTGTCTCTTTCCCAGGGGCCCCCAACCCCACCTTTTAACCTTAGATTCCTGAATCCTCCCTTGGCTGCCAGTGAACCTCACAGTTACAGCCCTCCAAGATACTCAATATCCCCTCCAGAATATTTACTGCGGGTACCCAGGTCGGCCCCTGGCAACCCTTCTCACCCTCTTCCAGGACCCACCACGAAGAGCTGCAAATGGGGTTGATATCCCTGCACATCAGGCTTCACGGGTTTTTCTAAGGATAGGTATAAGAAGACATTAAAGTACCGTGCAAATTGTAAAGCACAAGAAAGTTCCATGTAGGGCCACCCCAACCCCAACCTGCCAGGTTACAACTGGGAGGCGAGCTGTAGAAACACAGTTGAGCACACTATCCTATTAGCAGTTCAGGTTTCTGTAGGAGTAAGGGGTTAATAAGGAAGAAAAGGGGGAGGCGACTAAAAACCTAAAAGGAGCCTAGAAATAGCCTGGTTGAAGTCGTTCTTCATCTCAACCCCCACCCCGAAATCCTACACTGACAGTGGATCCTTACCTTGCAAAGCCAGCTCTTGCCCCAGGAGACTGGCTGGGGAGGCCCTAGGGAGCTGAATTCAGCTAGACTGAACTTCTTTAACGGACACTAGAGGGATTCCAGAGGCTCTTCTGCACTGGAGGGAGCAGAAAAACCCCAAGCTGGGGTAGATGGCAGAAAATAACGTCCTGTTTGGGATGGACAAATCTTGTTCAGATTCTGTGTCTTTTGTGCCCTCTCTCCCTAATCCAGGAGCAGCAGGGGGCTGAACTGCAGGGATCTTTAGTCACTTATTGACAGGGCTAGCATTAGCAGGGGCACCCCCATGCTGCAGGCTGGAACTCACCAGAGCCAGGCAATGGACATGAAGGGGGAGGGGAAGGATGCTCTTCCAAGCTGCCTGCTGTGGCCAACAGAACAGGCTCCAGCATAAGGTGTACCAGAAAGCCCTAGGCTATGAGGGGGGAGGGTGCAGGGGGAGGTGGTGGAGAGCCTCTTATTCTTCTTGTCTTCATACTGTTTGAGCCTCGTGAATGTATTTTGACTCTGGCCACCTTGCATGAGGCAGATCACAACTGCAATTTTCAAGCTATTCTGGTGAAAGAAAAAGAAAAACCAAAACTTGTATCCCATGTGCCAAGACCCAGCATTTGAGGGAAGGAGTTCAGATTGGGGTACCTCAGAGACTTTTCACTTAACTCACAAATCCCAGCTCTTCTTTACAGTCTTGGTCAGGAGGAATTTCCGGGAATCAAGCCTGTCACAGAGGTAATGAATGCTGGGGCAAGAAATTGAAATAGTACTCAACTTTTCTCTGTCCTCCCAGCCCAGGTACCAGATGACGGACCCCATGCTAAAGGTTTTGTGCAATGTGTCCTAGCTCCTGCTGTGTCAAGGCCCTGTGTTCCCACAGTTAGAGCACTCAGGGGACTATAGATCTACCGCCCTCACAGTCCACCCCCACCCTGCTCCACATCTGGAGTGCATCAAAAACTCAGTGCTCTGTTATGCAAGAGGTCCAGCAGCTGGGAGTTCAGGAAAGGGGGAGGAAGAAAAAAGCTTTCCAGCATGCTTCAGACTTTCCAAAGTGGAAACAGGGGGAGAGGGCAAAGGCTGGGTGTGGAAAGAAGAGTGGATTTTTTTTTTAGGCCTTCTGCACTTGGCTATGAATGTCAGCAGTGGATTTCTACACCGCTCCTGCCTTTGCCTACGCACATTTCCCACCTCTGTCTCCTCTCAAATTGTACTCCTTCCAGCTCCAGAAAGGTGATGATTGCTCATTACAGCAAGTAATCCCTTATAGATACACCTGATCCAGAAAACTATTTTTTTTTTCGGTTTCCTTGGATCCTTAACTAAGGCATCATTAGTGTAGGTGTGGTGGCAACAATGACGCCAAGTAACTCCTCGCTGCATCCAACTTGGGGAAAAAATTCAAACCATTAGCAGCTGCAAAGGAGCAGAAGCTCTCTCCTCAGCTTGTCTTCAAAACTGCACAACCCACATTTCCACCCAAAGATAATATATATCCAAACTGAGTGGGAAATCTGGGTATGACATAAGACTGGTCTATCTCCAGCTCAGGACCTTTCTATAAGCTGAAAAGAACAAGCATTCATTTGGGCAAAAGAATGGGAAACAAGACTATTCCATTTCTTTCATTGCCTTGAATTTGTAATGCCCTTTTCAAATAGCCCTCTTTGGTAATCAACCTTATTGTACGGAGTGCACCTATGGGAGCTTTCCAGAATTAGACCAAGACCTAAATAACCACTTAGCCCCTGTCTATGAAGAATAAGGCAAAAACCTTTTTCTTTTTGGCGAGGGGGTGGGGGTGAGAACCCAAAGCTTCTAAAAACTGCCTGAATGCTTTATCTGTTTGAGAGAGGGGCAACAGCTTTGAAATGTCTTTTTCCTAAAGACTTGCTTCCACATCAATCACTAACTCTCAGGGTAAAATGAAACTGACACTTGTAGAGATAGATGCTTTCTGCCCTTGGGTGAGTGCAACGCATAGCAATCGAGGTACTTGTGCATCTTCTACATTGAAAGCTCTACAGCTGCAAATATATTTACAGAATGGGCAAAAAGAGGAAATGGAGAGAATGGTTGTAGTAAGAGATGTGCATAAAAAAGGGGAGTCAATGCTGAGTTTTTGCTTTCCTTTAAAGCCTTTTTTTCCAAACTTTTGGCATTGCTGTGCCACACTGGAAGAGTTGTCTTGGGCCACACATTAAATACAATAATCACAAAAAAAAAAAAAATCTGTTTTACCTTACAATTTTGTGTTGGGCCACATTCACAGCCATCTTGTGTTGCATGCAGCCGGCCCATGGGCCGCATGTTGGATACTCCTGCAAGACATAAGCCCTATTCCTCATCCTCATTGAGACCCATGTTGAGTATCACTAGTCATAATTAACATTTGTCTATTTAGAAAAAAAGGCTTTGTAAGTAGCTACAGCCATTGCTTCTAGTTATACTTTTTAATTTCCTTGAGGATGGGGGCTTTTTCTATTTTTCTCCCATCTTCCTCCAATGAGCTCTGCAAGATGTGAACCTTTAACCCTTTCGGTACGAGCGCTTTCCGCCGAGACACTCCCGCTGTACGAGGTGCGGTGCTGAAAACGCGCACATAGCACATGGTCAGTCCTCCTTTGTGTGAAGACTTTCCTAACCTTATATAAGATCTATGCTTAATAAAATAATGCTTTTTTCCAAGTGTTGTTTGTAACTTTAATATTAAGAGATAGTTATATAAAATTCTATCAATTATATAAGTAAAATTTATAAAAATTATATACAGATGGATGCTGGATATATCCGGTGCTCATCCACACAGGTCATCAGATGGGCGCCGGATATATCCGGCACCCGTACCGAAAGGGTTAAGAAAGACTATTTCAACCCTGGGAAATCTCTGAGATCCTACCCACTGTGAACAGTTTTAAATTAATGGAGGACAGTTTCCCATGAGATGCACAGGTCAATAGATTTTGGGTTTCAAACTACTGAGTAGTTGAATGGACAGATCTTTTTAAAAAGGAACTCCTGACTACAGAAGAGGTGTGCTCCCTACCTCCTCTATATGGAATTAAACCAGAGAAGGAACCACCAGCCTGTTACATTAACAGAATGCTCAGATTCAATTATTTTGTTAGTCTCCCTTATAGGAGGCCAACAGAAAGTTCATGTATGCCGTGGAAGAATTAGCTGCCAGTCAGGGAACGGCATAGCTTTGGTACAATTCATGTCATTGGATTAAAGTGAGCTAAGCCACATTTCAGCAACATTAGACCAGATACTTTATAAGGGAGAAAAATTCAACATCTTGGCTTTCACCATTAAAAAACCTTTTTACTCTCAATTATTATTCATGAGAGAATAATTTGCCTCCCAACTTGTTAATAGTTTTTTTCATTTAAATCAAGTAAAAAAACTTTTCTGAGGGAATTAACAATTCTCAAGGCATTCATCAGTCATCCCTGGATAACTTACTTCTTACCACTGTTTGTCTAATGGGGAAGAGAATGCTTCAACATATTACAAACCTTTATTATTCTTTAAAGATGAAGCTTTAGTTTTCTGACTCTACAACTGACCCTGACAAAATTAAGACCAAAAGTCCTTATGAGTAGCATTAAATTCAAAAGCTACTCTGTCACCTGGCTGATGGAGTTCTGTGGATTGAGTGCGGGCCTGTGAAGCCAAGGGTCGCAGGTCTGATTCCCAGTCAGGGCACATGCCTTGGTTGCAGGACAGTCCCCAGTAGGGGACACGAGAGGCAACCACATATTGATGTTTCTCTCCCTTCCTCCCTCCCTTCCCTTCTCTCTAAAAATAAAATCTTTTTTAAAATAATAAATAAATAAATAAATAAAGCTACTCTGTCAAAGCACATGTGTATGTGTATGCTCAAATGTAGAATACACAAGGAGACTGCAATACCTGTAATAGGAAAAGGCAATGAATACTCTACGATAGAGATTATTTTCTCTTAAAAAAAACATATCATTAATTTTTAATCTTAGATCCCATTACATTATCCTAAATCAGCAAGCAGACACCAAAGTATGAGACAAGAATCTACTAAACATTCATTTTATAATACTCTTTATTTGATTAAAGAATTTGCCTTCTTTGTGTACACTGGAATGTTATATTCCCTATGTATTTTACAGGGTTACAAAACATCTCTCATTTTAAATATTACCCCAAAAGTAATTTCAGAAAAAGAAGTTTTTGTAAAACTAAACTTTTAAAAAAATCATATGGACAAGCAACTCGCAAATGAAACTGGATTAATAAGATTTCTTGCCTATTTAACTACATGACAGATTTCTTGTCCCAGTCCCCTTCCTAAAAAAAAAAACACTCAGGTACGTACGTACACGCGCGCGCGCGCGCACACACACACACACACACACACACACACACACACACAACCCTCACTTGGAAACCAAGCTAGAGATAACGATTCTTCCCTGATGCAATTAAGGGAAAGGGAAAGGCCAGGAATTTCTTTGGCAAACAATTCTATCCATGACCATTTATGTGACTGCTTTGCTTCAAGTAAAGTATACTTTTCACAGGAAGACCAATGCCGTTCAGAGTGGGAGTGGTACTCTCCAACCAGCTGACAGTGCAGAAGTCATTTATAGTCACCTGCCTCTTCCCCTGCCTGTGGTTACAGCCTGACAACTCCACCAACCTTTGAGTGCAATACTGGGTTAAAAGCCAGTGATGGGATGGCTGATGTAGTTTTTCCAATTAAAAAAGTAATGGATGGGATGGGGCTAAGAAATAACTACTACATGACACTCAATAGAAAAGTCTTGGAAGAGGAAAAGGGAAGGATTTCAGAAACGGGGAAAGATGAGCTGGTCAAAAAAATGCTGGGCAGACTAGAAGAAAACGGGAGTATATAACAGCAATCTAATACATACCAATATAATCAGCTGCCTCTTGAAATCCTAAAAACCTGGTGGTGGAAATGGAGTCTCCTCGATAGTTTAGAGCCAATGGGATTGGCACAAGGATTCACTGAACCCACAGCCTCCAAAATCATAACCTCATCTCTGCTAGAAAAGGACTAATGACATAGACAACAGCCAGAAAGAGGGAGAGGTGGTGAATCTGAGGAATGTGAATGGATTAAAAAGACAATGAACTATTATGTTTTAGCTGAAGTACTCAAAATGTGGAGCAATGGAAGCCTAGGTAGCACCATCAGTAGACACAATTACCTGTGGATGTGAAATCCGTAACTGGACATAATCATTCTCCTCCCAGATATTGAAGTTGGGGGCTGTGCCATTTAAAAGCTGTTACTCAGATGTCTTTAATAATCACTATACTGTTCTAAACTGGAGGGACCAGCCTAAAAGGAGAACAATCTGGCACAGGAGTGGAGGAATGAATGGACATAGAAAAAGGACATGAGACTTCCTTATCTTTTAACTTCTAGACTCCAAACACCTTAAGCAATTCACTTGTATAATCTGAAAATCAAGACTGGATTAGATCAACTTGTTCTAGGAGTACCAAATAAATACAACACCTATATACAAATAACCCCAGTGCTTGAATATATAGAAAGAAAAAAAACTGAAGGTAAAGAAAAGGAGTATGAAACATTAAAATATTCTGCAGAGAAAACTTTTAAAAAACAAAGTAAGTATGAAATATAACTATATTTAGGGATCAAAATAAAGGAGCAACTTAGGCAAAGGCCAAGAAGGTGTTTAATGGGGGCATTCTCCAGACAGCTTGCTTTCCTGATGGCCAGTACAATATGCCAAAGAAATCAGCAGCCTTTCCCTTTATGTTTGTGTCATTTCTTTGCCAAAGAATGTCCCTGTGATTTAAAACACTGAGAGTGAGTTGAGGGTCCTTGCGCGCTGAGAATCGTGCATTACACTAGGAAAAAAAGGGTCTCCAATGGCTTGTAGATTTGGGGAAAAAACAAAACAAAACTCTTCAGCCACTGTTGGCTTCTTCTTTATTAATTTGAAAGTTTTCCTTTTCGGTTCCCTCGTCTTCATATTACAGGATTTCATACTTATCCACTAGGAAAGTGGTCTCTGTGGAAAACCTTACTGGGCTATTCCCATCTACCTGGGTCACTTTGGTTACCTAGAAAAACAAACAAAGAGTAAAGTTAAGCAAAAGAAGAGCCTCCAAGGTACTGACTAAATTCTCAGTACACAGCAGATCAAATTTCCTAAATGTAGTATTAAAAGTGTGTCAGAAATGCTGAAACAGTTCAATTCACGCCCTGACCAGTGTGGCTCAGTTGGTTGGATGTCATTCCACAAAGCAAAAGGTCACCAGTTCAGATTCCCCTGGTCGGGGCACACACGAGAAGCATATGATATTTGATATTTCCCTCTCACATCGATGTTTCTCTTTTCTCTCCCCCTCTCTCTCCTTTGCCCTCTCTCAAAAAAAATAAATAAATAAAATATTTTTAAAAAGAAGTTCAATTCACAACAACTGCAGCTAACAGTATCACTCTTCCCCATCAACATAATCAACCAGCTTTCTAGATAGAAAAGACAACTGTTGAGATGAGCTGTAGAGTGGTGTTAAGTACAAGATCCAGAATGAGTGGCCCCTGCCCAGGCCTTGCCATATAAAACCTATGAAGTTCATAGATATTCTACCAGGATGATCAATTAACATTTTGACCCAAAATGCAGTATTTTAACTCTTCAAAATTATTTGTCTGATTTGCTTTGAAAGTCTTACTAATAAGCTGCTCTATCATACTTATTTTCTAGATCTAGTTGGGTCCTCCTAAGAAGACCTTGTCTTTTTTAATAATAAAAAATGTATAGTTTAATGAACTTCCTGTAACAATGATGCCTATTAACGGCACCAACACAATACGTGAACCACTGATTCACATTTTCTAATGAGCTTTCTTTCTTTTTTTTTTTAAAGATCCACTGGGAATCCAGCCCACAACTCAGGCACGTGCCCTGACTGGAAATCGACCCAGCGACCCTTTTGGTTCATAGGCCAACACTGAATCCACTGAGCTACACCAGCCAGGTTCTAATCAGGTTTTGAGGCAGCAATTATACTATCTACTCTTCAAATGGTCCCAAACTGGAAAATGTACCCATTTCTATCTTATGTCTTGAGTTCAACAATGTGTGCTCCAATAGTGATGGGGTTATGCCAATAACTCAGAGGTGAGAAAGAGAACTGCTTTTTGGAAGCATCAGACAAAGGAAATTACAGGAGGGCAGAGATCATCTAGGAAGATAACATAGTGCCAGAATAATAAGCAAATCAATGAGTCCGAGGGGAACATGAATATATAAACTGGGTCCTTGTAAAGTAAATTAAAAAGTGGAAGAACAAGGAGTTAAAAACAAGGAAGAGTTCACAAATTTCTATTGTTTTGCCTACCTAAAGGACAAGATTTGTAACAGAATTGGCTCATGATTATCTGTACTTATATCTTCTTTTTTTTTAACAGATTTTTAAAACTTATTTTTTAGAGAGGGGAAGGGAGGGAGGAAGGGAGAGAAGCATCAATGGGCAGAGGAACATCATCAACTGGCTTGCCTCTCGCACGCCCCCAAGTAGGGACCTGGCCTGCAACCCAGGCACGTGCCCTGAGAAGAATCAAACCAGCGACCTTTCAGTTCTCAGGCTGGTACTCAACCCCCTGAGCCACGCCAGCCAGGGCTGATTATCTGTATTTATATCTGTGCCATAAACAATCCAAAAACATGTATCCATTTTTAAATGGATACATTAAAATCACTTTTGGGGGGCAGTAATTTTACCTTCTAAACAAAACATTGTTTTTCATTCCTTGGGTTAAAACAAGTGACATTACAAAAGGCATTACAAAACTATGTGTTGGGTGTTTTGGCAAATGGATTTCAAAATATATGAGATTATAAAAAAAATAGGCAACTGCCCTGGCTGGTATGCCTCAGTGGTTGATGCCAGCCTGTGAATCAAACAGTCGCCGGTTCAATTCCCGGTCTAAGGCACATGCCTGGGTTGCAGGCCAGGTCCCCAGTAGTGGGTATGCAAGAAGCAACCACACTTTGATGTTTCTCTCCCTCTCTAGAAAATAAATAAATTTTTTTTTTAAAAAAAAGGCAACTAATAAGAGACATTTCTTGCACAATACGTAAGTCTTTATATGTATTCATATTCAATGTCTTTACTTTGTCTGATCTAGAGAGGAAAACTGAGGTAAAGCAGGTGAAAAATATGACCAAGATCAAACAATGAGCCAGCAATGGAATGGGCAGGGGACACCAGCTTTTCTGGTTTTGGTTCTGACCATGAACCTATCTGGCATCTGTCCTACCACTTTCCCCATTTAGGCTCTATATTAAAATGGTGTACCTGTATGTTGCAGTAATTCTTTTTGGAGATGAAGGAAACTTGAACAGGAAAGAAATCATTGGGCTGCCCGGCAATGCTGAACTCGAGGCTGCCACTCTTATTTTTGGCATCAATCACTGGCAGGCACCACTCCAACGTATTTCGTCGACTGTCATGTCGATATTCCCCATCGATCTCACCAATCACTGGTGCACCAACACCAGGTCTGTTAAAGAAACATTCATGTCAAGTTAGTTGTCCAGAGCTGGAAGAACTCTGCCAAGGAAAACCAGCCTCAAATTTGATTATGCTCCTCAAATTCTGCCCACTTTTATGTAGTCCAAGAAAAAATTAGGCTCCCTAATAACCTCAAGGATCACAGTCCCAGCACCTTGGCTAAGGGTCTCATTCATTCCCTTTGTAGACACACATATACGCAACCATAAGTAATTGGCAAATATGCCTGTGGGCTGTTCTGACATGTGGAGCTAGCTGGGGACTGAGACTGACAAATGTGTGAAGTGGAATATATTTCTAAAAACCTGCACTAATAGTTTGTTGCTGTGTCAAGAAAAAATTTTAATATAATGTAGCCCTCTTTAGAGATGACAGTAGGGAATAAAACAAATTAATACCAGGGGGAAACTTTAAACACCATTATATAGTTACTTAGAAGGGAATGAATTTAGGCCTTTGAGAGAATGTTTTCAAAGATTTTAGAATGTCTCAGCATTTACTGTAGTTGAAGCCAGTGGATTTACTTGATTTACAATCTAGTAAGTGAACTTGGGTTGATAAGTGAAAGCACAATTACCCCCTGACAAAATGCAAACATAATGGGAGAAAGAGATACACAGTTGTCTGTAATCTGCACAAGAACTAGTCAGAATGTACTTCGCATCCCTACACATGGCTGACAGGCAGTGTCACCTACTCCTATACATTCTAAACTTACCATCTTTTACCACCTTTTAACTCACCAGTGACATGCAATGTTTGTATTAGGGGCAGGGTAAATAATGGAGTCAAAGAAAATGAACTCCTCCCTATCAATTTTATGGTCCCAGTTGTATATATGTTCTTTTTGCCCTGTTCCAAATCTGATTCTGATTTCTAATTTGATCAGTTTTAGACAATAGTGTAAAAAGTTGTCTAAATGTTCAATATTCTGGAGACTATTGAAAAATTGAACTAAGATACAGGAAACCACCATTGCCACAATTATAGGGTAGAGAGGCCTAAACATAGTCTAATAAAATAAGTCCTGACAAACCCACACCTGCTACCAATGCCCAAAACCTACAATGGTTCAAGGCAGCCACCTACTGTTCTGAAAGAACCAGTAGCGAAGAATAAGACGGTTCCCAGTTAAAGGGAATATTGGTAATAAAGCCTATTTTTAAAAATGGAAATAAGAATGACTAAAATCAGACCTCATCATGTAAAGGCCTAAATTATCAAAAAGAAAACAAACTTAAAAAATTAAATTAGTTCCATTTTCTCTGCAACAATAACGAAGCCATATAACAATAAAAGTACACCAAAAATACAGTTACTGGGTGTTCACGGGGTATGGGAGGCTAAGAGGTAAAGGAGAGGAGATGGGATTCCTTGGTAAAGTAATAATAGTGTACACTCACTGGAAGTGATAGTGAGAAGATAAACTTAAGGTAGAGAGTATTTCCAGATGAACCTAGAAAGCAGACCATTTAAACACACAAGGCCCTGGCTAGTATGGCTCAATGGCTTCAGCATCAGCCTGCGAACCACAGGACTGACAGTTCGATTCCCAGTCAGGGCAGATGCCTAGGTTGTGGGCCAGGTCCCTGGTTAGGGCTGTGCAAGAAGCAACCCATAGATGTATCTCTCACACATCAATGTTTCTCTCCCTCTCTTTCCCTCTCTCTAAAAATAAATAAATAAAATCTAAACACTCAAGAATAATTTTTGTGGGCAATAGACATTTTTGTTAGCTTAACTGTGGTGATGGTTTCACAGATGTATACATGTCAAAACTCAACAAAATGTGTAATTTAAAAGATTTTATTTATTTATCTTTAGAGAGAAAGGAAGAGAGGGAAATACTGATCAGTTGCCTCTCACAGATGCCCCCACTGGGGACCAAAGCTGCAACCCAGGCATGTGCCCTGACCAGAATCAAACCCGTGACCTATCGCTTTGTAGGACATTGCCCAAGCAACTAAGCAACACCAGTTAGGGCAAAAATGGTAAAATTTAAATGTGTAATATACTGTATGTTAATCATACCTCAAGAAAGCTCTTACAAAATTTACTGAAACTAATGTAGACATCCTTTGTCAGAAAGAATCAGTATTCCCTTGAAAACATTCTCATCTTTAGCTGAAAGTTTAGAGAGCAAAAAGAAAAATTCATTCCAACAGACTCAATTTCTTGGAGTTGCAAAACAAAGCAGAGAAAGTGAACACTGGCTCCTCCTTCTGGAAATCTTCATTACTACATGAACCAACTGAGGACTAACACCTGAAAATAGCTCTAGAACCTGTTTGGTTTTTAAGTCAGTAAACTCCATACTCCTTTTGAAGTGCAGCTCAATGCATTCTGACAAATGTGTGTAATCTTGTAAGCACTGTCACAATCAAGGCATAGAACACTTCCATCATCTCCAAAAGTTCCCTTGTGCCCCTTTGTACTTCACAGCAAAATGCCTTCTAAAACAAAACTAAACAAAGCCGCCTTTTCTGCCTCATTTCCATTCCAAGGGTATTAAGAGTATTACCATTTCTGAATGTCACGCAAGTGAAATCACATAGGATGTAGCCTTTTGTACCTGGCTTCTTTTACAACTGGTATTTTTATGAAGTAAATTATCTTAGAATGAATAGGTAGTTAACTGCTGCCTCCAAAACAAGTTCCAAAAGACTAGGTCTATCAACCCAATATGAAAAAATGATTACGTGGGGAACACTGCTTACGGGAGTGGGATGGTAATAACCACATCATTCAGTTCTAAATTATCTTCTTGTAGCTCATATTCTATGTTGACATCACAGCCATTCCCACTTTCTGAGGGCCAGCAATTAACTGAGGAGAAAGCAGAGCAGGCAGACTAGATTAGAAAAAGAGTAAAGTTAAGATGGTAAATCCAAGCTGACAGCTGTGGACCCTAAGCATCCTAATGTAAACTGTCATAAATAACAATTTCAACATTAAAACTACTAAAAAAATAAAGCTAATGATTAAAATACACAAAATGCAGGTCATTTTCTCAAAAAGAATTCTGTTATGGCAATGAAGACAAAAGTGTATAAGCCAGGGCTATTTCTAGTTCTCACAGACTATCTTGGGGGAACTGGCCAGAAGCACTTACTTGTCAGTGGAATAAAAGATTCCTCTGTAGTTTGTAGTCTCCACTTTAGCACCCCTACATCACTGTTGACTGGAAATGACTTCTCTGGATTCTTCAAGCCAATCAGAGATTCTGCAGTAAAAAGTTTTTTATCTACATTTGGATGGGTCTGAAAAGAAAAGAGAAAGAAAGCTTCTGAGGCTTAGATGTAAGACAGGAAATAAATGCCCTCTGGTCTTCCATAGCCCATAACCAAAACACCTCAAATAGGGGACCTAAAAAAAATCCAATTCTTTATTTTCAGGACAGATTTCACTTTTTTAAAAGACTTTTAAAATTTAAACTATTTAAAAAATAAGTAAAAAAAGTGATTTCAACTCTAAGTCATTTTATTTGTGATTGAACAAGTTAATTTTATAATTAAGAAAGTTAAAAGACCTTTAACCAAGTCCTTTCCAAAAATACTTCACAGGGAACAGCCTCATGGTGAAGTCAAGTTTGCCAACTAAAAGATGAGGGTTACAAATTCATCAGCTGTCTAGGTCAGATAGCAGCCCTAAAGTTGTTCAAATGCAGGCCAAGTAAGATGAGCTAATCTTTTGATTTTAACCAATTTCTAGAGAGCGAGAGAGACAGAGAGAAACAGCGATTTGTTGTTTCTCCCATTTATGTATTCATTGGGTTTTTTTTTTAAGATTTTATTTATTTATTTTAGACAGAGGGGAAGGTAAGGAGAAGAGAGGGAGAGAAACATCAATGTGTGCTTTCCTCTCACGCGTCCCCTACTAGAGACCTGAACTGGCCTGACTGGGAATCAAAACGGCAACCTTTTGGTTCACAGGCTGGCACTCAATCCACTGAGCCACACCAGCCAGGGCCGGTTGATTACTGTATGTGCTATGACCAGGGACTGAACCCATGACCTTGGAGTTTCCAGACGACTCTCTAACCAACTGAGCTACCAAGTCAGGGCCCTAGTCTTTTATTTTTTCAAATAGGTTAAAATGTTTTATTATTATATACCTATTCTATGAAAAGGTGAATTAATACTTCATCTCAAATATGAACACAAGTTTTCCTCTATGGATCATCTTTTTTCCCCTTATTGTTGTTTAAGGCCCTAATCTTCTAAAAAGAAGTTATATTAGGAGAAAAGAAGAAAAAGAACTAACTTTTAGACAACAACCTACATACAAGGCCTGCCTGGGAAAAGTCCAGCCATTGTTATTATGAGAACAGGTTACACATCATCAACGTAATCTGGCAGCCATGAAGAGTGGATTGGAATATGCACACGTGAACAATGACGACTTCACTGTACTAGTCAGTGCGGGTGGTAGACGTCCTTGAGTGAGCTTGGGTACTGTGTGGCCATTGCATTCAAAATGACTGAGCAAGTACAGCAAGGAATCTGCATGAAATTTTGCGTTAAGTTTGAACATTTCTTCATGGAAGCTATTTAGATGATTCAAAAGGCCACAGCTAGGGGCAACTGGTGGCAGTTGTATCACCACAAGCACATGCTCAAGTATAATGTCTGGTGCAGAGTTTTTTGATGTTGTTGATTTTTGGCGAAACATCAAATCACCCAGGTGACTCAGCCCCCCTACAACCCTGATTTGGCGCCCTGCAACTTCTGGCTTTTCCCAAAACTGAAATCACCTTTGAAAGGGAAGAAATTTCAGACTATCAATGAAATTCAGGGAAATACAACAGGGCAGCTGATGGCCATTGGGAGAACTGTGTAAGGTCCCAAGGTGCCTACTTTGAAGGGGACTTAAGTGTCATTGTCTTATGTACAATGTTTCTTCTATCTTGTATCTTCTTCAATAAATGTCTCAATTTTTCATAGTGCATGGCTGGACACCTTCTAGACAGACATCATATACTTTAACAGTCAGCAAAGCTGGTGTCAAATAATAGAAGCACTACTTCCAAAAGACCAATCTGTGCTGATTATGGGAGGAAAACAAAGTAGACAAAAACACATTCTTCCCTGAAAAGGCTTCGTTCTTGTGATAAGAGATATGAAATCAACCATCTGAATAAAATGTGACAAGAACAACTGTAATAAAGAACATCTCATACACATTCAAGCAGGCAGAACATACACACTTATATTTTGAAAGGATTTTATGAGCTTTCCAAATATACTATTAGATACTGCCCTTCAGATAACTAAACAAGCACTGGTAGCTTATACAGTGGCAGAAAGAGTAAATTTGGTTTCGTAACCTGTTTAGTTTTTTTAAGTATTTTATTTTATTTTTAATTTCAGAGAGAGGGGAAGGAGGGAGAAAGAGAGGTCAACAATCATTGCTTGGTTGCCTTCCATACACACCCCAGGGGACCCCAAATGCAACCCAGGCAGGTGACAAGGAACCGAACCAGTGACCTTTCGGTTCCACAGGATGATGCCCTTCCAGCTTAGCCACATCAGTCAGGGCCATAACCTGTTTTAATAAAATACTTCCTGCCTTGGCTGATGTGGCTTAAAGGGATGGGCATCACACCACAAACCAAAAAGTCACCAGTTCAATACCCAGTTAGGGCATATGTCGGGGTTGCAGGCCAGGGGTCTGGCTGGGGGCGTGCAAGAGGGAACCGATGTTTCTCTGGCACATCAATGTTTTCTCTCCCTTCCCCTCTCCCTCCTTTCCTTTCTATCTAAAAATAAATAAACAAAATATTAAAAAAAAATAAAAACAAAAAATAAAATACTTCCTTATTAAGCTTAAAATCTTTTTTTTAAAAAAAACTTTATTTCCAGCAATGGATTCCTAAATGAATTCTTTTTACTCTTTATAAAACAGCAACAGATAGGTATCTCTCTGCACCTTTATGAGTATAAAATCATTTATTAGATTTTAAAATAACTTTTCATTCAATTCCCATATTAAAAGGCTACTTTATATAGATAGCTGCTGTCAATCCCTCTCACATGGCTTGAGAAGAGATTTATTGCCTCAAGACATCCACTATATGCAATATACTTCTTTTCTATGCATCTAGAATGGCACTAGTTACAAAACTTTAATAATTTTCTGTGTTTTGTGGTTATATGAGGAACTCCAGTGGGGAAGACTGTGTTAGGCAGACAGACAAAAAGTCTTTTCCTCCTTCCCTCTTTTTCATTTTGAGAGTACATTTATTAAAGCTGGGGACAGTGAAACAAGAGCTCAGGATAGAAGAAGCAAAAGAGAGCCTAGGAGGGACTGCTCTGGCTCACTGAAAAGTCAGAGAAGCCCTGGCTGGTGGATTGAGCACTGGCCTGCAAATCAAAAGGTCGTGGGTTCTATTCCTAGTCGGGGCACATGCCTAGTTCAGGCCAGGTCCCCATTTGGGTGTGTGTGAGAGGCAACTGATCAATGTTTCTCTCACACATCAATGTTTCTCTCCTTCTCTTCCTCTCTTTCTAAAAATAACTAAATAAAATCTAAAAAAAGAAAAGTCTGAGAAAAAGGGGGCCTTGCGGACAGGATCAAGGGGTAAGTAAGCCCAGGATGAGCTGCCCCTGCCCGCTGCTCCTCTGGTCATAGGTCTTGTGGAGATCCTTAGAGTTTAGGAGATGTACACCTGAGGGGGAAGAAAGATGTGGGTGTGCTCCCAGGAGGGAGAGCGCACAACAAAAAGTCTTTACACACCTGCAACTGCACCCCTTTCTTATCTTCATTTTCCACATGAAGACGAATTCGGCCAAATTTATCATCTGAGATCCTCAGCATGATCATACCATGCAACTCCATATTCTGCAGCCCTCCATCTCGGCCACAGGTCAGTGTAATTTTCTCCTCAACCTTCATATGCACACTGTAAAGAAGAAAATAATGCATTTGTTTAGAAAGACAGAAACCAGAACTCCACTTCTCCAGGTGAGAAATGGAGGTGATTACCCATCTACAACTAATTTTAAGATGCTGCTGCTATACAGGGTTGGCAAAAGTAGGTTTACAATTCTGAGAGAGTGAAAGTTTATTCTTGTATTATTATTTACTAATTACTATATTATTTTCTATACAAACTGTGAACTTTTGTCCCACCCTGTATACATCAAAATTTAAAGCATTATACCCTTCAATTCAGCAAATCTCATCCTACAGATAAATTCTTACACGTGCAAACAATGTAGTAAGTTATCCACTAAAACACTGTTTGTAGTAGCAAAAGTTTGGAAACAATTTAAATGCCAATCAATAGAGCAGCACTTAAATAGATAAAGGTATTATATCCATAAAAATGAGTATTAGGCAGTTGTGGAAAAAAGAAAACAATTAAAAATGCTTTTATTTGAAAATAACTTTAAGTATTAAAAAATTAAAATTATACCTATAATACATGTAGAGGGGTTTTTAAAAAAATCCTCAACGAAGGACATGCTTACTGATTTTTTATAAAATATTTTATTTATTTAGAGAGGGAGGTGAGGGAGAAAGAGAGGGAGAGGAACATCGAAGTATGAGAGAAACACTGCTTGGCTGCCTCTCGCAACTTCATAAACTTATATTGGTACAACACTGTCATCTAACCAACCATCCATATGCCAAGTTTTGACAGGTGACCTTTGAGGAGTAGTGCAAGATCCAGTCTAGGGTAAGGCCTTGCATTTAGACGTCACGTCTCTATAGCTTCAAATTAAGGAAGTTCTTGTCTCCAAAATAATCGAGTGAAAAAAGCAACTGGAAATGTGTCTAGTATGTTACCATTTATGTATAAAAAGGGGAAAAACACACTACATGTAATATTTTTATTCATTTTATATAGACTATCTCCCTCAGAAAGATACAACCCACCCCCCTAAGGAAAAAACAAACAAACAAAAAAGAAACTAGTCAACACTAGTTGCCTCCAAAAAGAGAAACTGGCCCGGCTAGGTGGAAGGAAGACACACTGTAATACCTTTTGAATCTTTTGAATTTTGAACTATGCAAATGTATAACCTAATAGAAAAAATTAAGTAAAATAAGTGCTGCTGCTATGGGCAATTTTTAAGTATAGTCTACCCATACTCTTTTCTAAAACTATTTTTAGGCCTGTCCGGCATGGCTCAGTGTGTTGAGCATTGTCCGGCAAAGCGAAGGGCTGCCCATTGGATTCCCGGTCAGGGCACATACCTAGGTTGCAGGCCAGGTCCCCACTTGGAAGCTTTGAGAGGCAACCAATTGATGTCTCTCTCACATTAATGTTTCTCTCCCTCTCTTTCTCCCTCCCTTCCCCATTCTCTACAAATAAATACATATAATCTTTAAAACTACTTTTAGGTGGGTGAACTGCCAAGGCTAAAAAGAATATTCCAGTATCCAACTTTGTTCCCAGAAACAAAAGCAAGAGACTCAGACCACAAAGGAGCATAGCTTAAGACCACACAGAGTCTCATTTACCTTCACCTGTGTTTGCTCCGTGCTCAAGAAGTATTTCATCATTTAGAAAAGAGTCTCAAGTCCTCTCTAAAATGTGATGGTCTCTAACATCTTTTTAAAATAGTGTCAAGCCTCTGTTTCACTCAAAGCAACTATTAGGAACTTTAGTGATTGAAAAGATTTATCCCTATGTAAGACCATACCCATATGATCTCTATGTATCATGTAGAACAGAACATACAAAATACTTTTATGTACACCTGATAGAGGGATCCTCCCAGATTCATCTTTCATTTGCCCTCAAAACCATCAGCAACAGTAGGTCTGGGTTTTAAGACAAGAAATCTGAGTCATGTATGTGAACTTGATACCTCTCACTTAAAAACGTTATCAACCAGTACCACAGTCTTGAGATAAGAAATCAAAATATTCTACACTGGGTTCAACTGCTAAAAAGGCAAAAGATAACATGTAAATTTGCTGTTAAAGATATTTATAAATTTTGCATTAAAGATAGGTTCTCCAGAAACTGTAATTAGAAAAAGACATGCCAAAATACAGTATAAGGGTCATCACAGCATTAGCCCTCTAATTCAAGTCCACTTTAAGAGACAAGGCACACACTAGGCATGCAGATAGGTTACTTTTTAATTTAGTAAGCACAGAGTTGATAAAAGGTTAAGTCCTAAACTTCACTGAAAATACATGGCTGAGAGCCTCTAATTATTTTTAAAGTAAAAAAGAAAGATCTCATGTTAATGACCTAGAATATACCCTAAGTCTTTTAAATCTGGAAAAATTAAAAGACACAAAAAGAATTTATAGTGGAATGAAATAAAATTTTTTAAACATTACGTGCTCTGTTCTTATAGAAAAGGTTACTACTTACCTTTCCATGTTAATGGGTGGAACATGCACTTTGGTTGCTTCAGACATACGCTTCCCCATACTGGAGGACATAATAGTTTCACCTTCAGATTTCAATTTGTCCACAAAGTTATCTACTTCCTTTCCTTTGGCTCCAAGTTTCAAAGCCTTGCTGGGGCCTGAAGGTCTAAGTGGAAGAATACAAAATAGGAAAAAATAAACACGACTTAAAAACAAAACCTAAACACATGAATTAATAACTCCATATCTTTGAAGCTTTCTCTGAAGCCGTTCTTTAAGAGGAATGTGAAGAAGTCAAGGGAAAAACCCAAGCATCCTAGTGTTTAGATTAGACTATTCCCTGCCCAAACTGGTAGCTGAGTCATTATTCAAGTACCCAAAGATCAAAGGTATACTTCTGTAAGCATGAATGATCTGATGAAAACTTTGTATCTTCCATCCAGATAAATACACCTGTGTACAAACAAAACTTTTACACATAATTTCATGTAGTCATAAATTCTCCTTGAAATCCATTCATGAACACCAGATCAAAAATCTATGTTCCATGAACGGTTAAATTTTGCTCCTCTCCCAAAACAGGGCGAATCTCATAGGAAATTGAGGTCATGGTATGATTTGTAAAAGAACTCTCTTATACACAAAAGGGAAAACATTCAGATTTCTCCTTTATCCCTATATAATGTAGCCAAATTCAATATTGCATCTTACTTCATCAAGTCACTCATTATCTACTGCTTGCCCCCAAATCAGACATCACTCCAAAAGGACACATACAGCCTTCACCTGCCATTCTAGGGCTGCTGGAAATACACTGGATTATACCTGGCTGGCGCAGGTGCCACTTTTGGTTTATCAGTTTCGATGATGGTCTCTGTAATCATGGCAGCTGTGCTGCCTCCAGAGACTGTGGAACTTCCAAATCCCCCAAATCCCGGTGCTTTTTTGCCCTGTCTCTCTGCATCTCTTCGGGCCTGTTGTAACTCCTTTGCTTTACGCCGCATTTCAGCCTTGGCTTCACGTTCTTGAGTCTATGAAAGGAGACATACGTATATAGATGTAGCTTTGAGTACAGTCTACACTAGCAAATAAAAACAGGATAATCAGACAAGTGACACCTAACAGAAAGACATACAAACCGGCAGTCCCAGAGAATAAACTATTTACCTCTCTGACTGCTCTGAACACCTTCTCCTCATGAGAATCCATTTCTGTGAAGGTTCTGATCTGTGCCAGATTAACATTCTCTCGGTATCCCAGGGCAACAATTTCATCAAAAGCAAAAATCAAATCAAAACAGTGATCAGATATTTCATTCTCCTCTAAGGCCCGGCAATATTCAGGGATCTAGTCGTGGACAGCAATGGAAAAGAAAGATTCATCAGCAGTTATGTTTTTCAAGTCTTATCCTTTAAAGTACACAAATTTCAATAAACCTGAAACCCTTGATCAGCTAGCTCCTTTTACTCTATTTTAAGCAAGACTTTGTCATAAAATCTTTGTGTGTGTCTCTATCAATAAGCCTTTTCTTTTGTGCTCCAAAATGTTCTTTTATAATTGAGGTTTTAATGATTTTTTTAGAATACAGACATTTCAATTTGTACACAATTCTTACCGTACATACCAAAAAACTAAAAAGTCATGTAGTTACGATTCTTTTCTAAACAGTTATTCCAGTGACTTTCCAGCTTAAAATGTGGAGGCTAGTTTTTCTTAAGAGAGTAGTAAGTACATGTATCTTCAAATGTTGATATGCTCTTACATCAAAGTCCTACTAATTCACAATTCAATATCATATACACTACATAATCAGATTTCCAATATTTCACAGCACATTAACAAAATTACTCGAAAAACTGGACTAGCACACCAAAGACTGAGAGAGGGCACAAAATTCTCACAGAGACAGCCCAGATCAAGGAATGGTTTTCTTTAGGAAACGATTCTACCTAAAACATGAGAGCAGCACTGGCTGGTGTGGCTCAGTGGTTGTGTGTCAGTCTGAGAATCAAAAGGTCGCTGGTTCGACTCCCAATCTAGGACACACGCCTGGGTTGCGGGTCAGGCCCCCAGTGAGGGGTGCGCGAGAAGCAACCACACATCGACGTTTCTCTCCCTCTCTTTCTCTCTCCCTTCCCCTCTCTGAAAAATAAATAAATAAAATCTTTAAAAAAAATGAGAATAGAATTTAAAATGTTCAAGGTATATTAAATGCATGACTAACTCCAAATTGTCATTTAGTATACTCGGTATTATAAAAACTACCTTCCATCTATGGAATGTTAGGCTGACATCCAAGACAATCAGTCTCCTATATTCAAAATTCCACTATCTTCTGGTTGTCTCAAAAAATAAACAACCAGCAAATGATTTCACCTCTTAATAAAAAAAGGCAGCCCTGGCTGGTGTGGCTGAGTGGATTGAGCACCGGCCTGAGAACCAAAGGGTCACCAGTTCGATTTCCATTCAGGGTAAATGCCTGGGTTGAAGGCCAGGTCCCCAGTAGGGGGCGCACACTAGGCAATCACACATTGATGTTTCTTTCCCTCTCTTCTTCCCCCTCTCTAAAAGTAAATAATTAAAACCTTTAAAAAAAGGTTTTTACAGCTACTAAAAAACTTGCATTTACAAAATATTTTTTTAAAAGAATTATTTATTTATTTTTATAGAGAGAATGGAAGGAGAAAAAGAGGGAGAGAAACATCAATGTGTGGTTGCCTCTCATGAGCTCCCCATTGGGGACCTGGCCTGCAACCCAGGCACGTGCCCTGACTGGGAATCTAACCGGCGACCCTTGGTTTGCAGCTTGCGCTTAATCCACTGAGCTACACCAGCCAGGGCTACAAAATAGTTGATTTAACTATTCCTCTGTATTGTACAACAATACAGAGGGAGATAAGGACGACTATGTCTTAATAGCATATGACATTAATCAGATGGCATCCCTTTGATTTCCCAGGCTGGCGCTCAGTCCACTGAGTCACACCAGCCAGGGATGTTTGACCTTTTTTTGTCTGCAGATTTATCCTCTCCTGCTGCCTTTTTTAGTTCGTTTCCACTTTTGCAGGATCAAGTTTAGCTGACAACCTCGCTGATCATCTTGGGTTCCTTCTTCATCAACCCCTGGGCGGAGCTGACTTCCTTTTGAGCACCCAGCATGTGGAGAGCCTTAGCTGAATCTGGGCTGCCTGGCTGCTGCCCCGTAAGTCTTTAGGTCTAAAGTACATTATCCAAGAATGCAACCAAACAAGTGTCAGAACCACAAAGGCAGATTAAAGTAACCATTTAAGAACTAGCAAAGAAAAGGGTAGTTCACATATTCCCTTTTGGGAAACTCATAGACTAAGAGGACACCCAGCAAACATTTTTTTTAATTAATAAAGAATGTCCTGACTAGTGTGGCTCAGTAGATGAGCACCAGCCTTCAAACCAAAAGGTCGCTAATTCAATTCCCAATCAGGGCACATGCCTGGGTTGTGGGCCAGGTCACCTGTCAAGAGGCTTGTGAGAGGCAACCAATGAACCGATTAATCGATGTTTCTCTCACATCAACGTTTCTCTCCCTTTCTCCCTCCCATCCCTTCTCTCTAAAGATAAATTTAAAAAATCTTTTAAAAAACTTAAAAAAATTAATAAAGAGCTATAGCAGCAATAAGCTGCTGGGGTGGAGCTGAGGAAGCATGGAGCATACAAACTGGTAAGCATCAGCTGTTTTGGGTAAAAATAGTTTCACACAAAATTTAAAGCAAAAGACTATAATCTACTATTACAGAAGGACTCTTACCACTCTTGAGAAGAGCCTCAGGGTCTCCAGATCTTCTAAGATGTTGCTGTTTTTGGTAGTGATCAGTACCATGTACAATTTCTCCATAGGCTGGTAGACATATCTTACACTCTCTGTTTCCACAAATGTATGCTGTTTTCCAGTGTTCATGAGCTTTGGAAAAGCTGCTAACAAGCCCTCAATCCGAGTTCGGGTCATCTCCACAAACTGTCGGGAAACAATAGCCTTTCCTGCTTTTGTGCAGACCGCTGCTGCCAACAGCACCTACCAGGAACATATATGTAAATAAGTACAAATTAATTATTTCAACATATCTGTTTTCTCAACATTCTCAGATCTCCCACAGAATGACATATTTTTAGAATTAAAAAAAAAATCCTTGCATGAGGATATATTTATTGACTTGAGAGAGAGAGGGGAAGAGACAGAGACATTGATGTGAGAGAAAAACAGCAAAACAGTTGCCTCCCCGTACACACCCCAACCAGGACCAAACCTGCAACCTAGGTATGTGCCCTGACTGGGAACTGAACCAGTGACCTTTTTGGTGCACAGGACACTCCAACCAACTGAGAATGACTTTCAAACTCTATTTCATGCTTCTTTTAATTATAGTATATAATTCATAAGATAAAGCTAAAGTAGTGGAAAATGAAGCTATTATTCCTGTGTTTCAATAACATACCTAAAGAAAACTTAGTAAAGAAATAATTGTTTCCAAATCTCTATATGCATTACTAATGGGCCCTCCTGTGACTCAGAACTGGGCTGCTCTGTGCTTTGGTGGGCTCATGAAGACGAGTTTTAACTTTTTCCAAGAACAGAGAATTTCCACAGCCAGAACTGAAGTCTGATCACACAGATTAAATGTTTGCAAGACACTGACCTTCGCTTTCATTTTTACCTAGAACATGGAACCAATCTGAGTTTAAATTTATCCCCTGCTCTTCGATTAACTTTCCCATCCCATGCTATCTTACCTCCACATATGTAAACAATCTGTTAAATGAGAAACTAAATGACTCAATGTTCACACAGGTTTTGACTCTGGGCAATGATCAACAGCCTTTTTTCAGAGTCTGACATTTCATTAAAACAGACAAAGCACCAAAGGAAGATGAGGAAACTTCTAATGCCATTATAGTGGAGTGAGAAAATTAAATACAACGTTAACAGTCTTTTCAGTGAGGGAACCCAAGAATCCACAAGAATTAACACATTTTGGAAGAAGCCGCAAGGCTAGGATACATCCACTGATATGTTAACATCCTACTGGTGAGGCTTTTCAGCTTTATAGAAACCTATCTCATACAGGTGAGGAGCTTGAAGAAAAAACAAGTTAGTTATCTCAAATAAATATTCTTATAATTTCAATACATCATCACTTCCTGCCAAGATGGAGGCGCAGATAGACACACAGTGCTTCCTCGCACAACCAAAAAAAGGACAACAACAAATTTAAAAACAAAAAACAACCAGAACTGACAGAAAATTAAACTGTATGGAAGTCCGACAACCAAGGAATTAAAGAAGAAACATTCATCCAGACCGGTAGGAGGGGCAGAGACAGGCAGCCAGGTGGAGAGGACTCGAAGCAAGGTGGCAGCTGGTGAGCAAGGCGGCTACTGGCAGATCGAGCAAGCCGGTGGATTGTGGACTGGGTCATCCCACATTCACATGCGGGTAAACCGGGAGGAACACCCGGGGAGTGAGACAGACCACACAACCTAGGGCTCCAGCTCAGGGAAGTAAAGCCTCAAACCCCTGATTGAAAACACCTATGGAGGTTGAGGCGACAGCAAGAGAAACTCCCAGCCTCACAGGAGAGCTCGTTGGAGAGACCCACAGGGTCCTAAAAAGTACACAAACCCACCTACCCGGGAATCAGCACCAGAAGGGCCCAACTGGATTGTGGGTATAGCAGGGAAAGTGACTGAAGGCTGGCAGAGAGCTGAGTAAGCAGCACTGCTCCCTCTTGGACCCCTCCCCCAAAAACAGCATCACAACGATGTGGGCTGCCCCGCCCTGGTGAACACCTGAGGGTCTGCCGCTTATACCTAACAGGTGCACCGAGACAAAAAAAAAAAAGGCCCAAATGAAAGAACAGATCAAAACTCCAGAAAAAAATACAACTAAATGATGAAGAGATAACCAACCTATCAGATACACAGTTCAAAATACTGGTAATCATGATACTCACAGAACTGGTTGAATATGGTTGCAAATTAGAGGAAAAAATGAAAGCTATGCTAAGTGAGATAAAGGCAAGTGTACAGGGAACCAACAGTGATGGGAAGGAAACCGGTACTCAAATCAATGGTGTGGACCAGAAGGAAGAAAGAAACATTCAACTAGAACACAATGAAGAAACAAGAATTCAAAAAAATGAGGAAAGGCTTAGGCACCTCCAGGACATCTTTAAACGTTCCAACATCCCAATCACAGGGGTGCCAGAAGGAGAAGAGGAAGAGCAAGAAACTGAAAACTTATTTGATTAATGAAGAACTTCCCCAATCTGGCAAAGGAAATAGACTCCAGGAAGCCCAGGAAACTCAGAGAGTCCCAAAGAAGCTGGATACAAGGAGAAACACACCAAGGCACATCATTATTACATTACCCAAGATTAAAGATAAGGAGAGAATCTTAAAAGCAGCAAGAGAAAAGGAGACTGTTACCTACAAAGGAGTTCCCATAAGAATATCCGTTGATTTCTCAAAAGAAACCTTGCAGACAAGAAGGGGCTAGAAAGAAGTATCCAAAGTCATGAAAAGCAAGGACCTACATCCAAGATTACTCTATCCAGCCAAGCTATCATTTAGAATGGAAGAGCAGATAAAGTGCTTCCTAGATAAGGTCAGGTTAAAGGAGTTCATCATCACCAAGCCCTAATTATATGAAATGTTAAAGGACTTATCTAAGAAAAAGATAAAAAATACAAACAGTAAAATGACAACAAATTCACAGCTATCAACAACTGAACCTAAAAAACAAAAACAAACTAAGCAAACAACTAGAACAGGAACAGAATCACAGAAATGGAGATCACATGGAGGGTTATCAGGGGGAGGGGGGAGAATGGGGGAAAAAGGTACAAGGAATAAGAAGCATAAATGGTAGGTACAAAGTAGACAGAGGAGGTTAAAAATAGTATAGGAAATGGAAAAGCCATTGAAGAACTGATACATACGACCCCATGGACATGAACTAAGGAGGAGAATGTTGAAGGGAGGGGGGTACACCGAAGGGGGATAAAGAGAAAAAAATAGGACAACTGTAATAGCAAAATCAATAAAATATACTAAAAAGAAACACATACATATAAGTTTTAAAATACTTTAAGAACATATTTCACTGTGCTACTCTCCTAATTATATACTCTAATTAACAAAAAACTTTTTTTTTATTATTCTCATCAGGAAAACGGAGGAATTTTCGTATGTTTGGGATAACCTCACATTGGTTTCTCCTTTTTCCAACAACTAAGTGAATTAGAAAATTGCAAAGAACCAAGCTGATATCAGAAAAACCAAATGACTGAGAATAAAAAGATCTGGATTCTAGTTTTTATTCTTTTGTTTTAAAAAGAATGTTTATTTATTTATTTTTAGGGAAAGAGGGAGAGAGGGAGAGAATCATCAATGTGTGGCTGCCTCTTGTGTGCCCCCTACTGGGGACTGGCCTGCAACCCAGGCATGTGCTCTGACTGGGAATCAAACCGGCAACCCTTTGGTTTGCAGGCTGGCAGTCAATCCACTGAGCCACACCAGCCAGGGCTAGTTTTTGTTCTTTTACTTACTGCCTGACCTTTAGTTACTCCACCTCTTACACTCAGTTTGTTTGCTATAATATGGAGCATCATCTAGCTATCTAACAAGCTATTATATGAGGGTCAAATGAGTATAATGAAGCCATAAGCCAAAGCACTATACAACTGATACCACCTAGATAAAGCAATGTAAAATAGCACAATTACTAATGATAAAGTTGCCAAGAAATGCATTTCATTAAAAAAAAATGTCACTTCAAGGTAGCACTTACCTTTATGGGTTTGTCATTATGTTGATATTCAAATAATGAAGACAGACGCTCTCCCTATAAAATTTTACTTAAAATTTTAGGGAATTCATAGAGCCTCTACAGCAGTAATTCTGAAATGGCCTACAGAAAATCACTTTGTGCAATGAGAAATAGTACTAACAAATGAGATATACTGTAAATGTAATCCTTGTAAGATCTCTCCCCACCAAAAAAAAAAAGCAAAAGCTGAGAATCACAGTCCGAGGTGAAAGGGTCAGGCCAGTTTCCCAGCCCGCTAGACTGCTAATGACCCCATCAGGCCAGTTTCCAACTCTGTGGACTGCCTATGACTCAGTTGTCCCAACTCGCTTGTAGCCCGCAGCTGAATCGAAACCTCTCTCCTACCAAGAATAGACACCTGACACCAGCTACAAGAGTCGGTGTCCAGACTGACCCTCCTGTCCCTGGGAACAGCTCATAACAGCCCACCTTTTACCTAACCCATTGTCTGGGCTCACATTCTGGAACCCTGAGGCACCCTCCCAGAACAACAAAAGACTAACCCCTCCCTTATCCCCCCACAAATCCAGCGCTTTTTCTTTTAAAAACCCCACTTTTTTAAAAAAAGATTTTATTTTATGTTTAGAGATAGGAGAAGGGAGGGAGAAAGAGAGAAAGAGAGAAATATCAAATGGTTGCCTCTCTCTCACACACCGGCAACAGGGGACCCGGCCTGCAACTCAGGCACATGCCCAGATCGGTAATGGAACTGGCAGCCCTTCAGTTCACAAACTGATGCTCAATCCACGGAACCACACCAGCCAGGGCTAAAAACCTCACTTTTGCCTTCCCCAAGGGCTGTAGTTGATCCAACTCAGCCCGCCTGTAAGCGCAGCATCAAATAAAGGCAGTTAGATCAGATCTTCTGGTTCCTCCTGCCTCTATTTCTCACACATTTGTAACACTAGGAACTTACGGTCCCCTAGCTTAGATTTTATAAGGTTTTGAAAGAATAAGTCCCAGTTAAGTAAAGATACTATGTATAGCACAACTTAAACACATAAAGTCCAATGTCTGTCTAGAAAAACTAACACTCAGACTAAGCCTTCAGACCTATATAAATATGCTGATTCAACATAAAACCCATATCTAACATATCTAATCATAATTCTGCTAGAAACAATATTGTAGGTTTCAGGGTAATCCTTCAGCAGCTGTACTTTAAAATGCCTCCATACCACACAGATAGAATTTAAGTAAAAATTAACACCAAAGGCAACATAAAAGGGAAAAAGGAACAAAAAGTAGCCTGTAACTGGAATTGAACCATTTTGTTTTATTGAGAATTCCATTTTAGCAATATCATTATAAGAATTAACTAAATAGCCCTGACTGGTGTGGCTCAGTGGGTTGGTCATTGTCCTGCAAACTGAAAGGTCACCTGGTTTGACTCCTGGTCAGGACACATGCCTGAGTTTCCAGCCAGGTCCCCAGTGGGGGGCATACAAGAGGGGGAAAAAATATATGTTTTTCTCACACATCTGTTTCTCACCCTCTTTTTCCTCTTCCCTTCCCCTTTCTCTAAAAATAAATAAATAAATACAAAATAAATAAATCCTTTAAAAAAAGAATTAACTAAATAATTGTTTATTAAATATCCACTATACACACTAGACGCTCTCTGAGAATACTAAAGAGGAATTAGATTGGTATTCTTCCCTCATCTTTTTTAATTAAAATTTTATTTAATATTTTTTATAATTAGCCCTGGCTGATGTGGCTCAGTGGATTGAGTGCCAGCCTACAAACCAAAGGGTCGCTGGTTCGATTCCCAGTCAGGGCACATGCCTGAGTTGCAGGCCAGGTCCCAGTAGGGTGGCATGTGAGAGGCAAGCACACATTGATGTTTCTCTCTTTCTTTCTCCCTCCCTTCCCCTCTCTCTAAAATAAATACATAAATCGTTTTTATAATTATGCATGGTGACAAATGTTAACTAGACTTGTTGGGATTATTTCCCAATATATACAAATATTGAATCATTATGTTGCAAAACTGAAACTAATGTTATATGTCAGTTATACCTCAATGGGAAAAAAAAGAAGCCTAGTAGGGAATAGGTAGGCAGACTGTCAAGTAACGTGCTGTGGGAATTCAGAGGAAGAGAAAAGGGATGACTTCGTAGAATAGCATTCAAATTATGCTTTGATGAATCAGGGCATGTAAGTATGTAAAGGTGAAGAAACAGTAGGGTAAAATAGTAGATCCCAAGCAGGAAAAATCTGAGACCCTCTTTGGGTCATTCCATTATGCACATACATGCAAAATAAGGTTCCAAAATAGGACCAAAGTGCCACACACTAAGTATGGATTTAAACACCTAAGCCACCACACACCACAATTACAGGTTCCACAAAACTGACATAGTTTTCTATTCACTGTTATACATGTTAATGAATACATATGTTAACATGGTTGGAAGGTATGGTCACCTCTAAACAAGATAAATTTAACCTATCCTAAAATAATACTCATCTTCTTAAATGCTTGGAAGTAATAAAGGCTCCACATAAATGTTTATTGATGTTTAACAATGATTCCATATAACATAGAGTATAAAACTATATAGCACACACTAAAAGGCAAATTAATTTTTCCTATTGTAATTTGATCTGATTTTCTTTTAGGAAGACCAAGTATGATTCTCATAGAGTTGTTTTATTTATTATTTATATTTTTGGAAAAGAACATTTACACTTAAAAGGAACTTTCAAGAACTCTGTTGTTTTACAGATGTAAAACACTAGGGTCCAGAAGTTAAATGATTTCCTCAGGAC
>VMDR010003352.1:0-73526 GCA_007922815.1 Macrotus californicus
TGAACTCCTTGAACTTGACCTTATCTGGGAAGTACTTTATCTGCCCTTCCATTCTAAATAATAGCTTGGCTGGATAGAGTCATCTTGGATGTAGGTCCTTGCCTTTCATGACTTCAAGTACTTCTTTCCAGTTTCTTCTTGCCTGCAAGGTTTCTTTTGAGAAATCAGCTGACAGTCTTATGGGTACTCCTTTGTAGATAACTGTCTCCTTTTCTCTTGCTGCTTTTAAGATTCTCTCTTTATCTTTAATTTTGGGTAATGTAATGATGATGTGCCTTGGTGTGTTCCTCCTTGGGTCCAACTTCTTTGGGACTCTCTGAGCTTCCTGGACTCCCTGGAAGTCTGTTTGCTTTGCCAGATTGGGGAAGTTCTCCTTCATTATTTGTTGAAATAAGTTTCCAATTTCTTTCTCTTCCTCTTCTCCTTCTGGCACGCCTATGATTCGGATGTTGGAACATTTAAAGACATCCTGGAGGTTCCTAAGCCTCTCCTCATTTTTTTGAATTCTTGTTTCTTCATTCTGTTCTGATTGAATGTTTCTTCCTTCTGGTCTACACCATTGATTTGAGTCCCGGTTTCCTTCCCATCACTGTTGGTTCCCTGTACATTTTCCTTTATTTCACTTAGCATAGCCTTCATTTGTTCATCTAATTTATGACCATATTCAACCAATTCTGTGAGCATCCTGATTACCAGTGTTTTGAACTGTGCATCTGATAGGTTGGCTATCTCTTCGTCGCTTAGTTGTATTTTTTTCTGGAGCTTTAATCTGTTCTTTCATTTGGGCCATTTATTTTGTCTTGGCGCGCCTGTTATGTATAAGGGGCGGAGCCTTAGATGTTCACCAGGGCGGGGCAGCCATGTCACTGCGTTGTGATGCTGTTTGTGGGGGACGGGTCCAAGAGGGAACAATGGTGCTTGCTCTGCTCTCTGCCGGTTTTCAGTTACTTCCCCCGCTACCCACAATCAAATTGGGTCCTTCTGGTGCTGATTCCCGAGTGGGTGGGCTTGTGTACGCTCTAGGACCCTGTGGGTCTCTCCAACGAGCTCTCCTGTGAGTCTGGGAGTTTCTCCCGCTGCCGCCGCCTCAACCCCCACAGGTGTTTTCAGTCAGAGGTTTGAGGCTTTATTTCCCCACGCTGGGACCCTGGATTGTGCGGTCTCTCTCACTTCCCAGTTGTTCCTCCCAGTTTATCTGCACGTGGGTGTGGGACCGCCCAATCTGCCAGCAGCCACCTCGCCTGGTCTACCGGCCGTGCCTTACCTCGAGTCCTCTCTGCCTGGCTGCCCGTCTCCGCCCCTCCTACCGGTTTGGATGAAAGTTTCTTCTTTAACTCCTTGGTTGTCGGATTTCCATGCAGTTCGATTTTCTGTCAGTTCTGGTTGTTTTTGTTTTTCAATTTGTTGTTGTCCTTCTTTTGGTTGTGCGAGGAGGCACAGTGTGTCTACCTACGCCTCCATCTTGGCCGGAAGAGCGGTATATTTAATATTATCTATTAAAACAGGGGTATCAAAGTCAATTTCACTGGGGGCCACATCAGCCTCAAGGTTGCCTTCAAAGGGTCAAATATAATTTTAGGACTGTATAAATGTAACTACTCCTTAACTAGGGGCAAGGAGCTCAGGGCTGCCACCAGGTAGAAAAAGCTACCGGGCCAGATAAAACAAGGTGGAGGGCCAGATTTGCAGCCCTTGTGTTTGCTGCCTGTGTATTAAAACATTTTTGTAGCCCCCTAAATGTATTGTAGGCTGTTGATTTACTGAGCTGCTCTTCTGTGCCAGGCCTGGGACAATGCTGTTCCATGCAGGGCTGAGTGTCCTTTGTGCCTTCTACCTCTCTGTATTTTTCTATTGCTCCATCCTGCCCCCTGAGGTGGTTTGCCCTGGACTTCTGTTCTAGTGCATCAAAGCCAGATGATGCATGTGCCAGGCCCCTCCCCCCGTCTCTGTCCATCCCTCTTACCCTAGCAGGTTTATCTCTTTCTCTGGGGTCTCTCATTCATTCATGCATTCATTCATTCATTCATTTCCCCTGACAAACACCTGATGTCTGTGTGTCTGCCAGGGAATAGGGATCTGGCTCCCATCTGTCCCCTAGGCCTTCTGTGCTTGTGAATCTGCAGGTTTGTTGAATTTCCAGTGTGGGCCTTGCTCCCTGCAGCCCCTACCCTGCGCCGCCTGCCATGGCTGGGGATGGGTCAGTGTTTCCTTCAGTCCCTCAGGTCTTCAGGCTCTTCTTAAAACACTCATTATGGAGCAGCTGTTCCTGTCCGCCTGTGTGTGTGTCTCTGTGTGTTCCCCCACCCCCCAGGCCTTCCTCTCGATTATTCCAGATGTGCCTGCCCCTGTCTTCCCATCCTCTTCCGAGTCTCTCCCTTCCCCTCTCTGTCCCCCTCTTTTACTTTCTGCTTTTCTGTTTAGCGACGCTGTCCACCTTTGCTGTCACTTCCTGTGTGAGCATGCTGCCACTCACTGGCTCACTCATTCCTTCCGTTAGCAGTTTCCATCGAACACCCCCTATGTGCCCAACCCTGGGTGGGGCCTGAGGGTTCAGGGGTGAGGAAATGTGCTGGGGAGCAGCCCTGGACACGCACTTACTGTCTAGAAGGACAGATGAGCAGAACAGATGCAGAAAGGCCCACAGTCCCAGGAGTGCACAGATGGGGCCCCGAGCTTGAACAGAGGGTCAGGGAGGCTCCCCTAATGAGGAGCTGAGGGAGAGTAGGAGTTACAGGAGCAGAAGGGGGAGAAGGGGGCACCCCAGCCACAGAACAGCCATGCAAAGCCCAGAGGGCTCCCTGGAGGGGGGAGCTGGGCAGGGTCGACTGCCACTGAGTTGCTGTACCCTCTTTCCCTGCCCTCCCCTCTTTCTCCTCCCCTTCTCTGGGGGTTGTGATGGTGTGTGTGCGGGAGCCAGAGAGAGACAGACAAACATACAGACAGACACCGGGAGAGGGCGAGAGAGGCCCGCGGAAGGCTCCTGCCCTTCCTGTTTACTTCCCATCTCTCACCTTCCCCTTCTCTCTGGGGCTGATCCACATCTGCGCGTTCTCTGGCCTTGCTGAGTTTGTTCCTGTGTGTATGTGCATGTGTGGTACATGTATGGTGTGGATGTGGCATGTATGGGGCACACGTGTTGTGTGTGTGGACAGTGGTCCTTTTCTGGCTCCCTCCCTGTTGCCTGAATCCAGCAGGGGCTGAGCAGAGGGTCCCTCCCACCCCCTGGGGCATCTTTCTTTCATTTGCTTGTTCTGTCTGAAAATCCCAATGGGCTATTCTCCAGAGGCGGCCCCAGGCCGGCAGGGGTGCATCTGTGTTTCCCTGGTTTCCCTTCTCCCCCATTCAGCCCCTGCCTTGGTTTTCTCTTTCCAAACCTCTCTCTCAGGCTCACTCTCAATTAGACTTCCATGCTTCGTGCATTTGTGTCTGTCACCTCTCTATGGCCCCCCTTGTGTTTCTCCTTCTCTCTCTCTTTTGTGACTTTCTTTGTCTCTGTTTCCTTCTGTCTTCCTCTTTTTGTTTCATCCTTGTCTCTCTCTGCCTCTGAGTTTTAGCTTAATGTTACCTGGCATTAATTAGTTTTTTTCTCCACCAAGATGTGACAGCCGTCATAGGTGTGCTTGTGTGTGCGTGCATGTGTGTCTGTCCCTCCCCCCGCCAACATCTGTACAGGGCCTGTCAGGTGTGTGTGTGTGTCTGTGCAGCCGAGCCAGGGTCTGGGTCCTGATTGTCCCCGAGCCACGGCCCTCCCAGTCTCTGCTGGCTTATTGGGTTTCCGGGGTGGGCAGCTGCCACTCCCTTGCCCCACTCCAGGGGTCACTGCCACGGGCTGGGAGTTTTATTTCCTTTCATTCTGTGGGCTTTTCCTAGAACAGTCATGCCAGCAGCAGCTGCTCCTGCCAGCCATGGCATGTGTGTGTGTGAGAGAGAGAGACATATACACTCAGGGACAGACAGGGACAGAGTGGGCCCCTGCCCGGCCCCCTTCTCTGCGGGGTTCAAGGCCTCTGTGTTCATGCTGAGGCACTTGCATTTGCTGCCCACACCCCCCCCCCCGCCCCCAGTCTGCCAGTGCCCCCTGAGTCCCTGCAGCAGCTCTGAAACCTGCCGAGGCTCTGTGTGCGGTGCTCACAGGGAGATGGGGCGCGTACACGTGTGACTGTGTGGCAAGCTGTCAGTGTGTCATCTCTGCCCCTGTGCCTGGTCTCTGCTCCCACTCTGGGGGCAGTTTCCTTTCGGCCGACACACATCGAACACCTCGTGTGTGAGTGTGAGTGTGTGTGCGAGACAAACCTCCTCTCACCTGGTGCCCCTGTTTTCTCCTCTCGGGCTCCATCTTAATTTTTCCAGGCACTCTGGTACCTGTCTCTCTCCCCACTTCCCCCAGCCTCTCCTGCTCCTTCCACATCCATCTCTGAAGTCTACCCAGCTCTTGCTTTCACTCTGCGGCTAAGCACGTGGCAATCTGCCTGTCCGTCCGTCCATCCATCCATCCATCCATGTGTCTGTGCATCCGAGAGTTATTTCTGGGCCCTTTTCTACCCGCCCCTTCCTGGGTCCCCTGTGGTCCCTCCCCTTACCCCCACTGTACTCCACTGCGGGGGCCCTCTCTGCACCCATGCCCAGCCTCCACCTCCCCCCTGCACCCCTCTAGGCACCCCCCAGACTCAGCGCCTTCCCTGCCCCTTCTGCCCCCATGTGCCTGCTTCACCCCCACCTCCAACAGGTTACCCTGGCCAGGTCACTGCCCCAGGAGCCCCCACCAGCCCCCACCCCCAGATCCAGGGGCCAGGGTTGGAGATTTCCTTCTTGCCCTGTGGACGCCCCTCCCAATTCGGTCTCCCCTGAGGTCTCTCTCATTTTCCTTTGTATTACCTTTTCTGTCTCATTACCTTTCTATTTCCTTTTCCGTCAGACTTCGTCAGGGTTTGTTCTTACCTGGGCATAGAGTGTGTGTGTGTATGTGTTTGTCCCTCCCTCCCTCCTTGCCTGTCACGTACATCTTTCTCTCCTCTCTTATCCTCGTTCTCTCATGAAAAAAACCAGGTCTAACTTACATGCCGTGGAATGTATAACTCTACACCTGTGGGTCCACCTCCCTGAGTGAGAAACAGACCACCCTGGCCGCCCACGGCCTCCTCACTCACCCCCACCCTCACCCCCGCAGGGAACCACTGTTTTCGCTCTATGACCGTTTCCTTTTAGTGTTTTAAATCCAAATGTCGACATGGTTGCCATTTCCGCCGTGTTTACATGAGACTGTCTGTCTGTCCTGGAACTTTCTCAGTTGTTGTGCCCCTTCTGGGAGTTGCTTGTCTTTGTCCCCTCGGTCCTGCTACAGTTACTGAGTACCTCCTAGGACTGGCTGGATGTGCTTCTCTCCCCCTCCTCCCTCCCTCCCCGGCTGCTTCTCTCCCGCTCCCTCTGCTCTGTCTCTAAGTCATTATTGAATTCTGCCTCTATTCTGTGCGGCACTGCAGGAGTGAGTGTGTGTGTGTGTGTGTGTGTGTGTGTGTGTGTGCGCGTGTGTGTCCCGCTCGCCCACCTCTGCCTCCCTCCCTCTCTCTCCCACTCCTGGCGCCTCCATCTAGATTTTTCCAGGTGAGCCTGGCTCTACTCCCTCTCTCTCCCCCTTCCTCCACTCTCTGAGAGGTGCTGAGAGCCGGCTCTCGGTCCCCCTCAGCTGCAGCTCTGGCCTGGTCCCGCTCCTCCTGCCCTCGTATCTCCTGTCCCCCTTACCCAACTCTCTCTGCTCCCCAGACAACCAGCTGCCATGGGCATCCCTGAGCCCCAGACCCATCCACCCACCAAGGTCCATCTCTCCTCCTGCAGGACCGCCCCCACTCCAGACCCCACCTGTCCTCTCCCCTCCTCATCCCAGGGCTGTCTTCACGTCCGGACCCCCCTCTTAGTCCCTGTCCAGCTGCATTTTGTTCCCATCCGGCTGAGACAGCTCTGACCATGGCCTCTCCCACCCTCCTGCACACCCGGAGTCTGACTCTGCAAACGTGTCAGCTCCCCAAGCCTTCCTAACACACTTCCCCCAGTCTTCCCTCTGCAGGGCCCTCAGCGTATTTCTCTCTTCTCCTTTCCCCCCGAGCCTGGAGCCCTCACCCGCTCCGGGCCCCACCTGGCCCTCTGTGTGGACCACCCCGGTCTGCAGAGCTCCCTGACGACCCACCTCCTGGACTTCATTGCACAGCCCACTCGGCACCAGGACAGGCCTCAGGCTCGGGCCGCCCTCCCAGCACCTCGATACCCACATCCTGCTCATCCCAGAGCCTTGCCTTGGTTCAGGCCTTGCCTTCCCTCTTGGCTGGTGGCTCCAGTCCCCCCACTGGCTTCCTGTCACTTGTCAACCGTTACTGTGCTCCAGCCTGCATGTGACCTTCCAGAGGGACCCTCCCACCTCAGGCAAACTTGGTTGTGCATTCAGTCAGTACACAGTGACAAAGCACCCCCTGTGGGGCAGGCCTTAGGGACACAAACGTTTCTGAGGCCTGGCACTCTGGTGCGGAGGGGGACCCCGAGCCCGGTGGGCTGGGCATGGGCATGTGGCCTCATGTACTTTTCCTTATCTTCACATTCTCCCTTCTGCCGACCCTCAGTTCGCCTCTCGGCTCTCCACGTGTCAGGTGTGTGTTTCCATCTGTCTCAGAGGGAAGGACTGTGTGTGTCTGTCCCCGTCAGCTGGTTTGCAGTTCGTCCTTCTGTCCTTGTGCCCCAGTGTGTGTGAGACCCTGGTCCTCATGTCTCTCTGTGTGTCTGTGGGTGTGTCCAGTGCTTGTGCGTGTGCCTGTTTCTCTTTGTGTCCACTGTGTGTGTGCGTGTGTACCTGGCAGTCTGCAGGTCCTTACCTGGGTTTCTGACCGGTTCTGTCCATGTGAATGGGAGCATCTGCTGGTGCCTGCACGTGTCTTGCTCTGTGGTGGCCGTCTGTCTGTATGTCTCTGTGTCTGTCTGAGCAGTGAGTAGAGTCTGTGGGGATGCCTGTGCTTTTTGAGGGGCTTCTGGCTGGCTCTCCATGTGCTGTGAAGGTCACAGTGTCTCTGGTTGTGTCTCCCTGAGTGCAGGGGCCTGTCTGGGTGATTTTGTCCCGGTGTCCTTCTCTCTCTGGGGGCTCTGGAAGTGTCAGGGGCTCCCTATCTGTCTCGCTGGCTGCACATCACCTGCCCCCTTGCCATCCAGCTCACGTCTCTCCTGCCCTCCCCTCCCTTCTCAGCATACCCTTTCCTGGGGGCTTTGTCGGGGCCTCACGTCCCTGCCTGTGCCTGGCGGCCTCACAAGCCTGCCATCAGGCGGCGTGCGTCACACCTCGCCTGCAGGCGCCCTGACCAGGACCCTTCTCCCTGCGTGGGCGAGTGCGTCATCAGCAGTGTGGGGGTCTCGCCTGGCTGCTCCTGCTCTCCTTGGCCCCCTCCCTCTCTCCCTGTGAGCCCTTCTCGAGCTTTCTTCTCTTTCCTGCCTGCGTCAGGCCTGCGTCTGTGTGCGCCTGTCAGCTCCTCACCAGGGCCCCTCCTGTGTGGCCTTTCTGCTGCTGAGCGAGTGTGCTGGAGAAACTTTCAGGGTTCGCTCAGTCTTCGATCAACAAACCCCCAAGGGGGGTAGGGCACGGCTGGGGGCTTGACAGGCCTCCTCTCTTCCTTCCACCACCCTGTCCCCACTGGGGTCCATCTCCCTCCAGGAGCACCCAATGGAGAACAGAAAAAGCACTCAGCACCCCGTCCACAGCAGGCCCTCACCTCCAGCCCCCTCCCGCCATTCCCTCCTCCCCAGCCACCCTGCCCTCAGCCTCTCCTTAAATGGGACATGTGGCTCTCCCCTCCAGGCCTTTGCACTTGCTGTCTCCTCTGCTCGGAGTGCTCTTCCCAGAGATCTGTGCACTTGCTCAGCCCCTTCAGGCCTCTGCTGCAAGGTGTCCTCTTCACAGAGGCCTTCCTGACCGCTCAGTCTAGAACAGCGCCCTCTGTTGCTCTCCTCCACCTCCCCTGCTGTATTTGTCTGCGGAGCACCTGTCACTCTCAGCCGTCCCCACAGACATCGGTTTATTGGTTTATTTTCAGTATCTCACACCACCCTCTCTGCCATTGTGCTGTCGGCCCCAGGAGGGCAAGGAGAGTCTCTCTGCTCAGTGCCGTGTCTGCAGCCTCCAGAACGGCGCCCGGCAGGTGGGAGGCACCCGGTGCCTGTCTGCTGACGGAGTGATCAAGCTATTTTCTAAGCCCCGCCTGGCCAGGATGCAGGGGATGCCTCTTCTTGCCCACCTGGTCACCTGATTTCACCCTGCCCTTCCCCATCTGCCCCCCACTCCCTGGCTAACTGTTCCCCTCTACCTCACCAGCCCCCACCTGAGTGGCTCAGGTACCTGCCTCCTCCCTGTCCCCCTGTCTCTGGTCTTACCCTGTGGACCCGTTCTCCACACAGCAGCAGTGACCGCTCTGCACGGTGGCACTGGCCATGCACTCTCCTACCTCATCGCTCCCCAGGCTTCATCTCCTCCAAGTGTTCCAGCCCATGTGCCTCTGGCCCCCTTTCCCCTTGCTTCCCAGTCCCTCCCCGCTCAGCACACCCCCCTCCCTCATCACCTGCCTTCAAACCTCTGCACCTTTGCATGTGCTGGTGCCTGCACTTGGAAATCCCTTTCCTCGCTTGCCTGCTTGGTGAACTCCTACTTTTTCTTAATTAAATTTTTTTTATTGAGATGAAATTCGTATAACATAAAATTAGCTATTTTAAAGTAAACGATTTGGTGGCACTTAGTACATTCACAATGTTTTGCAACCTCTATCTAGTTCCAAAACTTTTTTATCACCCCAAAATAAAAACCTCATACTTACTGAGTAGTTAGTCCCCATTTCCCCTGCCCACTTCCTGTCCTCAGCAACTGCCAGTCTGCTTCCTGTTTCTGTGGATTTGTTTGTTCTGGATATTTCATATAAATGGTGTCATAGGTTATGTGACCCTTGGAGTCTGGCTTTTGCTTAGCATAAAGTTTCCGAGGTTCATTCATGTTGGAGCACATGCCTGGACCCCATCCTTTTTCCTGGCTGAATAATATTCCATTGTGTGGGTAGACCACTCTTTGTCCACGGTGCTCCCTTTTGAGTCTCAAAGGGTTCCCCTGTCTTGGGAAGGCTGGACCTTCTGTCCACTGGCCCTCCTATTCCTGGGACAATTGGGCCCCCCTGTGCCAGCTGTGTGCCTTGATGCCCAAAGCTGAGTCTTTCTTCCTCTCTCCTGAGCAGCCTACCATGGCTGCCCCTTCAATCTCACTGCCAGTTTCCCCTTTGCCAGCCTCCCTCCTGCTGCCCCTCAACTGGCTGGCTATCCCTGCTTCCGCTCAGATCACCCTCTCCAAACACACATCTGGCCACATCTGTCCTACCGGCTGTAGTCACATCCCCTGGTCCTTGCTATCTCCAGGCCTCAGCCCCCTTCACCTCTTAAGCCTGGTCCCTGATCCAGGATCACCTGCGCCCAGGATGGTGCCTCCCTCCAGGCACTGAGGGAGAGGGGCTTGTGGGTGAGGGGCCGTGTGGCCTGGCTCCTTGGTCTCCTCCTCTCCCCGTCACCCCCACCTCCTTTGAGGACCTCCTGTCCTGGTTCTCTCTCACCTTGTGTGAGGGTGGCTTTGGTCCATCTGGTGTCTGTCATTAGGTGGCATTAGGTGGCTTTGTGCTCTTTTTGAGCATTGTATGCTTTGCCTTGTGTGCGTGTTTGCGTCTGTCTGTCCATCTGACTGTCCTACCACACTATTATATTCTTGGCTTTCTCTCTGCTCTAGCCCCGAAGGTCATTGCCATTCTTCGGGTGTTCCACACACACACACACACACACACACACACACACACACACACAATGAGGGAGAGTCAGAGCCCCCTGTCTGGACCCCCTCTCTGTGGGTTCTTGCTTTTGTGCTCATTCTGAGTCACTGGCACTTAACCTTCTCTTCAGTCAGCGCCCCTCAAGTGTCTCCTGTGCTGGGGCGTGCGGGCACGTGTGACTCTTCCTCCACCCCTCCCTTAGCCCGTTCTCTGTCTCTAGGGCGGAACTGAAATCTGCCCTGGCTCTGAGCAAGACGGAGAGGCAGGGGAGTGGGGGGTGCTCCCCTTTGCTTGCTGCTCCCTGCTTCCCTTTCCTCTTGCGGTCTCTGGCTCTCTGATCCTCTCTCCCCATCACTGTCTCTGTCTCCATCTCTGCTCCCGCCACTCTCTCCCTCTTTCTCCTTTTCTTGGCCTCCCTCTCCTTCCTCCTTGATTTTTCCAGATGTGCCCATGTCTGACTCTGTGTTCCATGCCACGTATTTCCCTCCCTCCCTCCTCTTTCAGGCTGTCTTCTCCGCCTTCCTCTGGCCTCCGAGTGCCTGTGTGTGTCTGCGTCTCTGAGTGTCTCCACACCTGGGTCTCTCTCTCACTCTCTCTCTGCCTGCCCCTAACCTGCTGAGGCTCCCAGGGGGCACTACCCTGAAGCCTTGTCTTCCCACTGGTACCCCCAGCTGTGGCCTCACCCCCTCCTGGGTGTCATGCTGAGGGATCCTCACACCTGCATATCTGGCAGACCCCACCAAGCTCCTCCTGTGACCTGGCCCTCAGGGTTCCTGAGCTGGGGACCTGCATCATCCCCCTGGTTGCCCAGGTCAGCCCAGTGTTCTCCCTGCACAGTGAACTGCCAAGAAGATGCCTGGACTCTTCCCCCAAGCAGCTCCCAATCCACTCCTACTCTCCCTCCCAAGTCGGGCCACCCCATCCCTCCCTGGAAGGAAGGAGTCTCTATGGCTTCCTCTGCTCTCCTGGCTTCTGCTCCCTGTCACAGATCAACTCCCTCCCCAAACCGTAACCCTGACAACTTCCATTGTGCAAAGAACACAGCCACCTTCCAGAGTCTTCCAGGCTCTCACATTCAGGCTCTGCGTGTCCCTGTCTCTGCTTCTCTCCCTGTCTGTCTGTCTGTCTGTCCCTCTCACGTGCTTCTGCTTTTCCAGGCCTTTGTCTTTGTGCTTGAGCTTCGTCCCTGCCTGGTGAGGAGGCCCACATTTCTCCCCTGCTCATCAGCTTGGCAAAGTCCCCTTCTACCGCTAAGGCCCTGCTTTGAGCTCTTGGGCTCTGGGAGCCTCCTCTGGGAGACCCCACCTTGGCCTAGGCCTCTGAGTCAGCCCAGACTTGCCACTCAAAATTGCAATAGGGAGCCCTGACCTAACCTTGGGGGGCCTGTACACAGCAGGTGATCCAAAAAGTACTCCCAGGTTCCTTCTCTCTCCCCATGTGAGTGGGGTGCTCTTGGAGGCCTGGGGCTGTGTGCTTCCGTCGGCCTACTTCCCCTGCCTCACCCCTCCCCAAGTCTCCCCGGAGCCCCAGGGCCCATGCGTGTGCAAATGTGCAAGTGTGTATGCAAGTGTGTCTGATCACTTCCCCTCCCTTGCTCTTTGTGGCTTCATCTCCACTCTCTGTAGTGTTTTTCTTTCTTTTCTTTTTCCTTCAAGACACGTTTTTTTCCTTCATCCCAAGAGTAATGCGTCCATCTTTGTGATACAACAAGTAGAAACACGGAGAAGCAGGGAGAGGGCACTAGACATCCCCTGCTGGTCTCGTTCCCGAGAGGAGGGGACACTGGCAGCCTTCCAGGGAGTGGATGGCGCTGGGTTGTAGAGTGTGTGTGTGCGCACGTGCGTGTCCTCCCAGACTCTCCACGGCCTCCCTCCTTTGTCTTGCACAGCCTTTTCTTCTCGGTTCCTGTCACCAGCTCCCTGGTCTGCCCGACTGCCCTATGTCTGGGCGCCCATCTCTGTCTGCATGGGCTCTGCTCCCATCTGGGGGCTTCCACGCACGTTCACTTTCATCTGTTCACTCATAAAACCCCTTCTGAAGGTGATGGACCAGGCGTGTATGTCCGTGGGAGAATGTGCCCCCTCCCACGGCTCAGGTCTCACCGAATTTGCGCCCATTCTGGGAGCTCCTGGGGTGCCTGTCGGGGCGTGTCTGTGCATCTGGCTCCCAGGACCCCCTCTGTCTGCTTGCTACCTTCCTCTCTGCAGTGTTTTGAATTGCCATCTCGCTCTTCTTTTGTCGTGTGTGCGCACGTGTGTGTGTGTTCACTAGACTCCTTTCTTGGGTTTCCTCACAGTTTACTCTCCCTCTGTCTCCATGGGTCACTCCCATTCATAAATTTTTTGGCTCATTCAAAAAATAGAACCTCGTATGTTCTCAATTGTCTGCCAGGCACGCAGATTGCATGATTACCTTTGTAACGAGAAACACCCATTGAAGTTTTAGCCACAACTGCCGTAAGAATCACAAGGGTGTTAGAGCTCGCAGGGAGCGCCCCGCTGAGTTGGGCCCACTGCTAGGTCGGTGTGGGGGTGTCTGTCCGCCTGGCTCTGGTCTTTTCCGCCTGCCACTCTCTTGCCTCATCTCCATCCCTACCCTTCCTTGGAGATTTCTGGAATTTCACTCTGGCTGCTCTTGCTTTCAACCTAAAGCATGGGGATTGTGTGTGTGTGTGTGTGTGTGTGTGTGTGTGTGTCTGTGTGTGGGTGTGTGTGAGGGTGTGTCAGCATGTGCGAGTGACTGTGTGAAGGTGTGTGTGTGAGTGTGCAGACACGCTCGCTCGTCTCCCCCCACCACTCGCCGCTTCTCTGGAGCTTTGGCAGGCTCCGTTCCCCCTCTGTGGATGTTTTCTTTCCTTTAGAAATGACATTTATTATTTTCCTTTGATTTCAGAAGTAATAATGTGTTCACTGCAGAGAAAGTGGAAAATACCAGAAAGAACATACAGAAGAATATGAAATGAAAAACCCCTGTAATCCCACCTCCCGGAGAGGGGAGCCTCTATTAACATTTGGGGGGGTCTTTTCAGAATCTTTTCCTTGTGTCTGTGAACCTTTTCTCTCTGCAGATTCGATTTCACTCTATTCTCACATATTCCTCCCTTCAAAAGCGTTTTGGGGTCCCCTCTTGGGACACTCCCGTGTGTCTTTGTCAGCCCGTCTCAATGTCTCGGTCTGCCTGACAGTTTCCTACCTCTCTCCCTTCCTTCCTCTTTTCCTCTGGGGTTTATCAGACGTGCGTGTGTGTTGAGGGAGAGAAGCTAGACAGAGAGAATGAGCAGGAAGAAATAGCTGAGGAGAGACAGACCAAAAAGAGTCCCGCTCTCTTCTCTCCCTTCCCCGTCTCTCTTCTGCCACCTCCCTCTGAATTCAGTGACCACCTGTCCTGGGTGCTGCCTGTGTCCCTCCATCCCTTTTCCTGCCCCTGCCCCTTTGTTCTCAGGTTCCTTAAGAATGAAGAAGAACTGGGGGGGGGCACAGATAACACAGGTGGAGAGCACAGCTCCCCCCAAGCCAGGGAAAGCAGGAAACTGGACAGCATCTCTGGAAGGGTTCCTGGTGGCACCGGGAGATGAGGGTGGCAGAGGACCAGGGGCTTGGGTGTGGAGGGGGTGTCCCTCTTGTTCAGCCTTGCAGGGGCTGGGGGCTGGGGGCTGGGAAGAGGGATGAGTCACAAGAAGCAGGAGGGACCGGTCTGATTCTCTCAGCCTCTCCCTGTGGCCCGGGTCTCCACCTACTCAGAGGGTCTGGCTGGTCCTGCCGTGTCTTACTGTCTGTCTGTCTCTCTGCTGCCTCTGGGGCTGTCCTCTCCCCCTCATTTACCTCTGCCTCGTACCATGATGCACTGGAGGAGGCCTGGCCCCTGCTCCCATCTTACTGTGGTCCTCAGTGTCCTCCCCTGCAAAGCTGGGAGAAGAGTGCTGAGGTCCCAATGGGATGGTCCATGTAAAGCATGCTTTGCCCGGGCCCCCACACAGCAGGGTGTCACTGCATGCTGGTTGCCTTTGTGCTACCGTGTTGCCACTCCTTCCTCTGGCTGGCTGAGTCGCAGCCCCCTTAACTCTGTAGGCCCCTTTCATCTCCCCCCTCTGTCCGTCCTCTCCTTCCTTCCTTCCTGACACAGCTCCCTCCGTGGCTCCAGGCTCTGTGCTGGGTCCAGCTGTGCATGTGCACACGGCTTTGGGCACAGTCATGCCAAGTCCCAGGGAGGGCTCTGTACCAGCTCCCTCCCCCATCCCTGCTTAACAGGCCCCGAAGTTCCCTTCTGAGCAGCCACCTGGGGAGGGACAGGAGGGCCAGCCTGGTGCTCAGTTCCACTCAGGAGCTGTGGCCTCACCCATCCGGCACAGGGCCAGGCACAAGTGAGGCCCTGGAGAGGGAAGGGACGCTGGAGAACATCTGGAACAATGAATAACCTTCCTTCTCCACCCCGCTGGCTTGTCCAGGCCCAGTTCAAGTGTGTCCTCCTCGCTAATGCCTTTCCTGAGCCCTTATTAGTAAATGTCTCCCTCCCTGGTCTGTCTCATAGATGGAACAATGAAAACAAATCTCAGGTCACATCACTGTTTTTTCTTTTTAAAAAGTTTGCCTTCCTATAGGCTGCACGCGCTCAAGGGCAGAGCAGGAAAAATACTACCGCAACAGCTAAGTAGTGCTTGCCACCTGCCAGAAACTGTCCTATGGGTTTTATGCGTGTGTCTCCTTTAATCCTTATAGTATGATTATAGATACTATTATTCCCACTTTACAGATGGGGAAGCCAAGGCTCAGAGAGGTTAAGTCACTTGTCCCAGGTCACACAGCAAGCAGTGGAGGTGGGATCTGAACCAGCCTGTCTAGCTCCAGAGTCACCATCTAGGTGATGTAAGGTGATACGTGTTAAGCAATTTTGTTGCAAAGGGTAAAGGGCCCTGGAGTCTTTCTCTTTTCTGTCCTGTACTGCCCTGAGCCCACAACCCCTCCCTCTGCACCCTCTCCCAGGGCAGTACATCTCCTGCCTGCTGCGCTGAAGCCCCCATCCCTTCCTGCAGTCCGCAGGGGTGAAGACACAACGCCAGACCTGGCTGGGCCTCCCCACGGATGCCTCAAACCTACCACCTTGTCTTCGCAGCCCGCAAACATGTTTTTCTTCTGTTCTCATTAGCGCCCACTGGGGCTGCTGCCAGGAGCCCAGAGTCGTCTCTGAGTCCTCAGCTCCTGCCACCCACAGCCATCTGTCCTGCTTCCTGCTGAGTTTCCCTCCAGGGCCCCTCTGTAGCCCCGGCTTCAGCCTTCCCTGTGGCAGAGCCCCCTGTCTGTCCCCCACCTCTGTGCTTACCCTTCCACTTCTTGCTCAAACACCTGTCACCTTCCCAAGTCCTCTCTTCTGTAAACGAAGCCACTGACAGCATGTTCCTCATGGGGTACCACGAGGATTAGATGAATTTTGAAAAGCTATTATGGCAGCACCGGGCTCATGATCCGTAGCTGTTATTAAAGCTTAAATGGGTAGCTGTTATTAAAGATTTTCTGAATGAATGAATGAATCACCCCGTGGGTGCACCATTCTTCTCCTCCTTGTCCTCCTTTCTGCACCTGTCTGCCCCTCCCATACCCCACCCGCCCCACCATCTCTAAGGCAGTACTTTTTAACATGTTGGAAGGATGGCTACCTTTTGAAAAATTTTGGGGTCTTTTCAGCGCACATGCAAATATCTCCCATCCTAGGAAAAGATCCCTCCCTTGACCCCATCTTCTCAGCCCTTTTCCTTCACCCGCTGCAGTCAGTTCCCCCAAGGTCATCAGCGAGGCCTCCAAGCTGCCAGATTTAATGGGCATTTACATTTCAGTCGTGGTTCCACTTGAACTCTGTTTCCACTACACTCTCCTGTCCTCCTATGACTGGCCCCTGGAGAGAAGCTGGAGAACTCCATGCAGGTGTTCGTGAAATGTCGGTGAGCCCATGGCCTAGTCTTGGGATATCTGTCCGTGTATCTGTATGTATGTCTCTCTCTGTGTCTCCCTCTCTCTGTTTCTGTCTGTTACTTCCTTGAGAATCTTGATTCATTCAGTGCTATGACTTGAAAACCCAGCAAACCTTATTCTGACTCCCAGCCAGGGGCTGAACTCCATCCAGACTCCTATGTCCAACTGCCCTGTGGACATCTCCACGTGGAAGTCCTCAGGTAACTCAACTTGAATGTGTTCCAAATGAGCCCCATGCACCAACCTGGCCCCTGCCTCACCTCCTTCACCTCAGTAACCGGTATGACCACCACCCAAAACTAAAACAAGGGCCTCAGTCCTGACATGCCACCCTCCCTCACTCCCGGGACTGGTACCCAGCCCTCCTCATTTCTCCTTCCACTGTCCCAGCCCTCTGTTTTTAGTAACCACTCCAATACTTATGACTCTTGAATTTTATCTCCTGTCTAATCATGATTTTGAACCTTGGACCTGTATGATCAACCATTTCCTCATGGCTTCCATTTGGGTTGTCCCTCAGGCACCTGCCACTCCCTGGGCCCCAAAGTGGACTCAGCATCTTTTCCGACATGTATTCATCCTGCTGGTGTCCCTGGGTTTGTAACTACGACCACTGTGTGCTGTGCTACAGAGGGTGGTATCTGCATATCATTCCTGACTCAGCTTTGCTCAATCCACCAATACTTCTCATTGGGGTGGTCATTGGCAATCTCTCCTTATGTCCCCTCAGCTACTGAGGACTCTATTTCCTGGTTCTATCTTCTCTCTATTCCTAGTCCTGTGGCTGTCCTTGATGACTGCACCACCCCCATGGATGGTACAGCCAATATTGTGGTCTTGATCTCCCAAGTGCTAAAATCTTGTCCTCCATGTTAATCTTGACCTCAACCATGATAATATCTTTGGCCTCGTCACACAATAACTCTGGATTCCCAGTGTCAAGCCATCCTACTTCCATCCATCATCTGCTGTCATCCCATCTCATTTACCTGAGCATGTCTTTGATCTCAACAAGACCTTGGAAGTCAGCCCCCAACCATTTTTCTTTAACCCCCTAACTAACCTGTCATCACCACCTTGCTACCGACACCCCTCTTGGCAAGGTCACCAGTGCCCTCCATCTGTCAGATCCAACAGTCAGTTCTCAGTCCCCATCTTCCTTGACCTGCCAGCAATGTCACAGGTGGTTGAGCACCTCCTAAATTTTGGAACATTCACTTTTCTTGGTTTTCATGATATGACACTTTTCTGATTTTCCTTCTTGGTCTCTTCTGTTGGATCCTCCCATTTTCCCAACCTCTGAATGGCTCCCTTCACCTCTTCATCTACACACTCTCCTTAGGTGATCACATCCAGTTCAATGGTTTGACCTACCGTCTGCTGGCTGATGACCCCCAAACACTACCTCTCCCTGAAGTCCAGAGTCCACTGTCCATTCAACATCTCTACTTAGATGCTTGACAGGCATCTCAAACTCCATATGTTCAAAGCTGAAAGCATTTCATCTCCTCTCCACTCTTTCCCATATTAGTAAACAACACCCCTAAAACCCTAGAAGCCATCCTGGAGTCCCTCATAACCTTTATCATTCATACATGCCCATATTTAACTCTCTGGTAAGTCCCACTGACTGAACTCCCAAAGAATCCCGCATCCATTCTGTCTTCTTCACCCCAACTGCTCCACCCTAACTCAAGCCCCTGATATTTCTTTTGAGATAATAGCCCAGCCTTCCTCCCTGATCTCCCTGCTTCTACTCCTGTGTTCAATTCTTTCTCCATCCACAACCAGAGGGATCTTGCAAGTCAAATCAGGCCACCACCTGCCTAAAACCCTCCAGTAGTTTCCTATTGCATCGAACATAAAACCCAGGCTTTGAGTCACTCCCTACAAGGTCTGACATGATCTGGCCCTGAGCATGTCTCCAGCTACATCTGCATTCTTCCTCTGTCACTCAGCTCCAGCCCCACTGACCTCCATGCTAACCCTTAAACACACCAAGCTCATTCCTGTCTTAGGGCCTTAGCCCTTGCAAGTTCTGTCAGCCTGGAAGACTCCTCTTCCAGAAATTCCCAAGGCTATCTCAGTCCTCTCCCTGAGTTCTCAGCTCCGATGCCACCTCCACAAGGAGGCCTTTCCTGATCATCTTTTCTGAAATTTTTCCTCCCTAAGCCCCAGGCTCTGTCTCACCACTTGCTTATTCCTTCTTAGTTTTTTCTGTCTTCTGTACTGGAAGACCAGTTTTGGGGGCGTTGGGGCTGAGTCTGTTCTTTCTGTTGTAAGTTGCTCATTCAACAGTGTCTGGCACACAGTAGGTACTCTATAAATATTCATGGGATGCATGCATTAATACAATTAGGGACCAAGTCCATTCCTTCTCAGCTCTCACCCCTGTACCCTCCACTCCAGGCCTCTGCTTCGCTGCCCTGCTCTATGATGCTCTCTACATTCACTCTGAGCTTCCGAGTTCTCCCACTGAGCCTTCACAGGTTGGTCCTCCCTTTGTGATTGGATCATCTGTGTGTGTGTGTGTGTGTGAATTAACACCCGTGCATAAGTGTGAGCATCTGTGTCTGTCTCACAGTGGGTCATATTTCTGTCTCTCTGTCCCCTTTTGGGTTTTGATTGAATTTGGATTTGTTCATTCATTCATTCCTTTGTTAATTTATTACTTCATCCCATCTTTAAATACCTTGTAGTAGAGCTATGCTAGAACAGTGTAGGTGTGTGATGTGTGTATGTGAATACATGTGAATCACTCATATTTTGGGACCTTCATCAGTTTTTGGCCTCATCTGGATTACATCATCTGTCCATCTACCCGTCCTCTAAGAAGTGCCAGAGTCTGTGCCAGTCAGAAGATGTTAGTGTGTGTGTTCAGTGTGCTTGTATCTGTGTCCCCGCTCTCTGTCTGAGGGTCCCTTCCCCCTCCCTCACTGCCTCTGTTTTTATCTCTCTCCCAAGCCACATTCCATTCCTTTTTTCTGTATAGAGCGGTCTTGTCGAATATTTGCTCTGAGGCTGTGAGCCATTTGTGCTGTGTGCAAGAGGAAGAGAGAGAGAGGACATCTGTCAGTCTCTCATGTCTTTCCCTCTGAAGCTTGGGCTGAGGTGGTTACCCAGCTCTGGGTCACTGTCATTCACACTTTGCCCATTTATTTGTTGATTCACCCACAAGAGGTTTATTAAATACCTGCTTCACGCCAAGACCGAGGCTCGTCCATTGTGAACATGCATGCTGTGCACTGCTGTCTGCTGCCCACTACCTGTCTCCCCCTTTCCTCTTTCTCTACCTGCCTTCAGACCCTGGGGCCCCCAGTGTGTGTATGGGGGGCCCACCCTCCTTCTCCGCATATGCTCATCCTGCCCCCCGTGATGACAGCCCTGCAGGCCAGACTCCCTTTTTGTTCACAAGTTGGAAACTCAAAGCCAGTCCCCAGTTGGCTTTGGTACTTCAAACCCAGCATATGACAAGCTCACCACATCATTTCCGCACCTCTAATGGGTTTCTCTCCCTGTTCTCATTAGCGCTGAGTGTCATTGCCTGCCTGGGTCCGCAGCCAGGAGCCCCGAGTCATCTCTGAGTCTTCACTCTCCTGCCACCCACGGCCCATCTGTTCTCCTTCCTGTAGAGTCTTCCTTCCAAACCTGCTCACCTCCTCCCCCTTCACTGACTTATAAGTCCCTGCCTCATCCCAGGCCCCAGGCCCAGAAAATCAAAGACTGGACCAGTGCATCCATCATCCATCCATCCATTTATCCATCCATCCGTCCACTTAACAAACTTGTACTGAGCACCTACTGGGTCTCTGCTGAGGACACGGGCCCCAAATCCCCAGCCCATGTCTTACAGGAGCTCAGAGACCAGGGGGAGAGAGAATAGTCATCCCTGTACAGGATGCACACTACGGGTCCTCACCAGAGGACATTTTTTGTTAAGTCTTCACCCGAGGACATTTTTTATTGCTTTTAGAGAGAGAAACATCAATGTGAGAGAAACGTAGATTGGTTGCCTTGTTGTACACGCCCTGATTGGGGATCAAACTTGCAACCTTTTGGTCTATGGGACGACACTCCAACTAACAGAGCCACTGAGCCAGCCAGGGCCATCCTAAGAATTTATATCACTGTGGTCCCTACATTGTGTGTGTTTTGGGGAGGGTGACATCTGTCTTATTTTCTTCGGTCACTTCTGCAGACCTTCTTCTTCCTTGCAACCCTCCAAAATTGGTTCTCCCGGGGGCTGCAATCTGCCCCTCTCCTTCCAGGAGCTCCCCTGCACCATGATGTCCCTGCCCAGGGCTTCAGAGACACCCCTCCATGCAGAAGCTGCCTTGTGTAGATCCACCGTTCCTTCCTCAGACCCACTCTAATGCTCCAACAGTATCGCAGACTAACCAAGATGGAATAAAACTCCTCGTTACCCCTGCCTCTGTCTCTGTTTCCACCCCCCAGCTCCAAGACCAGAAATCCAGACATCACCTTCTCTACTCCCTTGCCCTGAATCTCCAATTTAATTCCCTTTTTTTTTTTTTTTTTTTTTGCTGGTTCTTCCTCCAACATCTCTCTCCAGTCTTCCCCCTTGTTCCTCTCCATCCTCATGGCCAACATGGTTGCCCTGGCAACAGCCATCATCTCTTCTCTCCAGGTTCCTCTCAGCTGGGGAACGTGCTCACTTCTCTCTAACTTGTGGAGAAACACTCCATCTCGCCCTTTCTTATTCTTGTCTGCTCTTTTCTTTCGTCTTCAGATGATCTGGGGAGATTAACCCTTGTCTGTAGCACTGCCACCCCCACTTCCTCTGTGCCGACCATGAGGCTTGGGCAAAGCTCTTTACTCATCTCCTATTTGCCAGATCTGTGGTCTCGTCTCTTTCCTCTGCACATCCATCTGTCCGATTCATGTCCCATGGGCTCCTCCTCACTGTCAGCAAAGCTGCAATGGTCTCCTTCCTTTTTCCTTCCAAGCCCATTTTTCAAAGAAAGGCACCATGTCCTCTTCAATGAAGCTCCTGACAGGCTCTTGCTCCCCGCACTTCATCCTCTGCCCCTCATATTCCAGAAGCTCACCTCTGGGTTTGGGTGTCCTTCTCCCCAGCAAACTGAACCCTGTGTCTGACTTCTTCTCTGGATGTCAGCACAGAAAAGAGGCTAAGGAATATTTGGGACTGGAGCAGGGAGGAGGGTGGACAGACAGATGGAAGGCCTGTGGGCTTCCTCTTCTTCCTTGTACATTATCGGTGGTCCCTTTCTCCTTTTTCTGCCACCCCTTCTCAATTTTTTAAAAAATAAAATTACTGCCCTGGCTGGTGTGGCTCAGTGGATTGAGTGCTAGACTGTGAACCAAAGGGTCGTTTGCTGGTTCAATCCCCACTCAGGGCACATGCCTGGGTTATGGGCCAGGTCCCCAGTAGGGGCTGCGTGAGAGGCAACCACACATTGATGTTTCTCTCCCTCTCTCTAAAGATAAATAAATAAATAAATAAATAAAATCTTAGAAAAAAGAGAACACCTAAAATTGTAAAAATAAAGTTACTTTTTGGTCTCATCAGTGTTAAGCAAATATACTAGTTTGAAGGGTTTTCTTGAAAGATGAAAAACATTACATATGAAACAAAAGTGTCTTTCCCTGTCCCCACTCATCCTACATTTGATCCCCAGGCTCTTTCCCAGGAGGAACCCAGGGTTATCAAATTAGGGGGAAAAAATTCACCAAACACACACACACACACACACACACACACACACACTCCTAGAAAGCAGCTAAAATCATACTCAGTAGTGAAAGACTGCTTTCCCCCTGAGGTCGGGAACAAGGAAGGGCCTTTGCTTTCATCGCTGTTGAACGTCAGAGGGGAAGATCTAGCCAGTGCAATATGGCAAGGAAGTCACAGAGCATGCAAACTGGCAAGGAGGAGACAAAACTGCCTCGGTAGCAGACGATTTTACTGTCTACATAAAAGCTTCTAAAGAATCCATGCCCAAAGCTCCTAGATCTGTTTGAGGAATTTAGCAAGGCCACAAAATACAAAGTCGCTGGACAACAATTTAGTGAAGGATGGGAAATGAAAGCATGTATATTCCTCCGGAAAATGCCCAGTACGGTTTGGTAAACAGTATTCAGAATGCCGTTGTTCTCGTTTTTTTAAAAGAAATTGCCTCATGCTGTGTCTATTATTCTCCGGTGGGCTTTTACTCTCAACAGTTCCCTGAGGGCCCCTTTCCCTATTAGCACATGATTGCAGTCGATTCCGCTGTGCGGGATTCCAGAGAGGGCTGCATTAACTGTAATTGGGCCCTTCCCCCAAGCATGGGCATTCGGGCTGTTGGTACTTTTTCACTGACACAGGTAAGTGTACTTCCCACATGCTTGTCTCCTAATGGCTCCCTCTCCTCTAGGGTCTGAGGTCACCCACACCTCATCTGCACATTCATCTGTCTCTTGGGGTCTCCAAGAACTCTTACCTCCTTCCCTGCTTCATTGTTTCTCCCCCATCTTTCCCAGTTCTATTCCCTGTCCTGTATGTCTGTCTGTAAAGATCCCATCAGGAGCCCTGGCCAGGTAGTTCAGCTGGTTCCATCTCTGGTCAGGGCACATACCTGAAGTAACCAATGAATGCATAAATAAGTGGAACAACAAATGGATGTTTCTCTTTCTCTCTCTCAAATCATTTTTTAAAAGATTTTATTTATTTATTTCTAGAGAGATGGTAAGGGAAGGAGAAAGAGAGGGAGAGAAACATCAATGTGTGGTTGCCTCTTGAGCACCCTCAACTGGGGACCTGGCCTGCAACCCAGGCATGTGCCCTGACTGGGAATTGAACTAGCAACCCTTTGGTTCATAGGCCTGCACTCAATCCACTGAGCTACACCAGCCAGGGCTCAAATTAGTTTTTTTCAAAAAAGATCCCATCAGAAAATTGGATAATTTGAGGAGCTTTCCTCTCCCTGGGGCCTTTCTTGGGTTCTGTTCTCATCTCGTCCTCCATCCACCTGTCCTCTGCACCACCACCCACCCACCCACCCACCCAGACACACGGAGCCCATTCGGGGAGCAGGGCTCAGGCTCGGTGTGTGTGTTAGTGTGTGCGCCCATGCGTGAGTATGTCTCTTCATCTGCCTGCCTGTCCCTGAAGCCCCCACCTGTGTTGCTTCTTTATTACTTTCCAACTTTTTAATTTACACATCATCTCGCTCCTCTTGCTCTGTCTTGATCTCTCTCACGCAGCCGTGCTCTTTCCTGCTCTCCCGAGAAACCTTATTCAATTTTGCGCTGAGCCTGTGCGTCATTCCTGCTCTCTGTGTGTGTGTGCGTGCAGCTCGCCCCCTCAGCTCCGTCTCTCTTTCTCTCAAGCTCAGAAAGTTTTTCCCTTTTTTTCTGTGAAAGTTTAGTCCCTGTGTATGCCCTGTGCATGTGTACACACATGTGTGGGTTGCATTTCTTTCCCTGAGGCAGGGTCCCAGTCAGGGTCCACCCTCTCTGTCATTCCAGTGACTCGTCACCTGTCTGTCCTTCCACCCAAAGCACATGTGCTGAGCTGCGGATGAGGGTCTGTCTGTCTGTCTGTCCTGACCTGTTTTTCCCCTGATTCCTCCTGCTTCATGTACCCTCACATGGGGCCCCCACGTTCCTGTTCTGGATTTTTCCCACTCCTAATTTTCACCTGCTCCCTGGCCAAGTTCACAGAGCCCTGCCTTGTGGTGACACCCCACGGTCCTCCAGCAGTCCTGGCCCCACTCATTCCTCCCCTCCTGCCACTGACTCAGCTTACCCAGGCTGGGACCTTGCACTCAAACCCCATGCGTCAGTCATCTCCCCAGCCCCAAACCTATGTCTCCCCCCTTCTCATTAGCTTCCAGCATGACTACCACCTGGGGCCCCGCCGCCAGGAGCCCAAGTTATCTTTGACCCCACTCCTGCTGCCCACCCCCATCTGTCCCCCTTTCCTGTCAAGACTCCCTCGGAGGGGCTGCTCAGCAGTCCCCTCCCCACCCTGATCCCATCAGCCCTGCCACAGCTCAATTATCAGCTTCTGGATTCCTGGACCACCTGTCCACCCAGCAAACTTGCCCTGAGCACCCTGTGGGTCTCTGCTGAGGACATGGGCCCCAAGGCCCCAGTCCACATCCCGCAGGAGCTCAGAGACCAGGGGGAGACAGGCCGGTCATCACTGCATTGCAAGATGCACGGTCAGGACTTCCCGAGACTTTGTGTCCCTCTGAGCATCGGTGTGTGACTATCTGTCTGGGCCACTTCCCTAGAGCCACCTGCTTCTTCCTGGTTTTCCAGCCTTGATGCTCCTCACAGCTGCACTCTGCTTGTCTGCTTCTCTCCCTCCTGGCTTTTCTGTCCTTGTCACCTCCCTCTGCAAGATGTTACCTCACCTCAGGCCCTTAGGCTCAGGCCCCAGAACTTACAGATCCACTCTTCCCTCCTTGGCTGTACTCAGAGGTCCCGCCAGCATCACTGACTTATCATGCCAGGACCAAACTCTTCCCCTGCTGCCCCCCGAGTGGAGCCATCCCCTATTTCCAGAGCCAAAAATCTGGCCACTGCTCCCAGCCCCCACCTCATCCCCAGTTCTTTACATTTCCTTCCCCAGAGTCTCTCCCACCTTCCTCTCCCTCTCCCTCTTCCCCATTCTCATGGCCAGTGTCGTTGCCCTGGCAACAGCTGTCCTCTCCACTTTTCCTGGGTCCTCTCAGGAGGTGGGTTGATCACCTCCCTCCCACCCGAGAAGAGATGTTCCGGTCTCCTTCCTGTCTTCTCTCTCTTTCTGTCCACCGACAAGCAGGGGAGGGAATCTCAGGCGCTGCTCATTTCTCTCCTTCCCTCTCCAGCACTTCCTCTGCAGCTGAGGACCCTGCCCTAAGCCCCCTGGGGCACTTGAAAGGCCTTCTCCACCTGCCTGTTGACAAACCTGGCCAGTCTGTTTCACTCCTCATACTCTGAGCTCCCCACCCCCCACCTTGAGGCCCCTGATGGATCAGTGTTATGAACACCGAGGGCTCTTGGTTTAGGCCCCCACCTCAGGCTCTGCCTCCTTGGTTTCCCTGGGAGGGTTTTTGTGCACCAGCCTCCAGTGTCTCGGTGCTCCCTGGGCCCTGTCCTGGCTCCTGCCTCTCCCCACCCTGCTGAGCTCCAGCCCTGGCTCCGTCCGTTCTGCTGAGCCTGTATCCCACATGTACTGGCATGAAGAAGGCTCCCTTTGGAGCTGTTGCCCCCCTTCCCTCAACCCCCACCATGTGCAGAGAAATAGGTCTGTGTGTCTTCCCCAGAGAAGGACCTGCTCACCCTCCCTGAGGTCCTGCTGGACCCCAGGAGGACCAAGCACTGTGTGTGGTCATCTTTCTGTCCCGAAGGCCACCGGGAGCCTGGGGCCTGAACCTGCCTCTTGGGGTCTGCACAGAAGGAGGCTGGGCAGAGGGTCTGTGGGTCTCCTCCCTTCCTCTCTTGTTCTTTCTCCCCTTCTTGCTTCATCTTTTTTTAAAAAAATTAATTTTCAATTACACAAATGATATAAGGACCTATTGTATTTGTTTAAAAAAGTAAGGCCCTACATCTACACAGAGGTCTCCTTTGACCTCTGTTCCAGTCCTAGCCTCAATCAGGTCCCAACAGAAAACAGATGTCTCCTCAAAGGAAAGGAATTTGAGGGGTGTCTGTTTGCAAATGGACCAAGGAACGTAGGGACCCATGTGGGCTGGTGCAGGAACCCAGGGACAGTGGTAAGGAATTGGCACCCCTGGGAGAAGTTTCCAGAACTGTGTAGAGGGACACGGCAGCCTGAGCTTCAGGGCATTGAATTAGCTGACCTCCCTCTTCACTCCCTCAGGGTCCCCCTGACACAAGCCAGGGTGGTGGTGGTAGGGCTCAGGCTGCGGGGGGCATTGCCTCAGTCCACACAGCTCAGTCCCGTGCGGGCCTAGCGCAGGGAGCAGGGGGAGGGTGGAGGTGGAGCTACAGGGCCACAGGAGTTGTTGGCACCCTGTAGCACCCTGGGGTCTTCCTCTCTGGGGGCCTTCCTCAGGGTGTGGTCTCAACCCCTTCACCTGTCCGTTGTCCACCTGCAGACACCTGTGGGCTCCTCTTAGCACTGGGGCCAGGCTGGCGTGTCTGTGGTGACCTGTGCCAGTGTCTCATGCCCACCTCCTGCCCCCTGAGGGCTCTGTTCCCTTTCTTTGACTTTTAAAACTTTTCCTTAACCTACCACTCTCCTCCGCCTTCTCGCTGCCTCTGTTTTCATTTCCCTCAGCCACGGAGGAGCCTTATTGAATTTTGCTCTGTCTGTTCGTCATCCCTGCTCTGTGTGCATGTGTGTGTGTGTGTGTGTGTGTGTGTGTAGCTGCTGCCTGCCCCTCAGCTTCCTCCTCTCTTGTGTTCGAGGCTTGTGCAGTTCTTTTTTGCCCTGTGCCCCACTGTGTGTGTGTTCGTGATCACACTTGGCTCTCACATTTTCTGTCCGGCTTCATCTGTCTTTCTGTCAGTCCGTCTGACTGCCCATCACCACCCTTCCACCCATCCACCTCCCCTCCCACCCATCCATTCAGGGAGTGCATAGAAAGTGCTGGGCCAGGGTCTGTCTGTCTTTCCTGCCTCTCTTCATGTTCTTCTCCAACTATGGTTCCTCTCCTGCCCACCTTCACGCATGTGGAGGGTGAGGGGCTCAGGTCCTCTCCCATTCTCCCCTCTCTCTGCTCTGTTCATGTTCTCTGGATCATCTTGCTTGTGCTCTCCCTGTGTATGTCCCCCATTGTGCTCCTGGAGACCACACTGATGGGGACCCTCCTCAGGTGTCTTAAATCCAGAGCATCGCAGCACCACCACAGCATCTCTGCATTCAGGTGGCCATCTCTTCGTTTCTTACTAGTGCTGAATGTCACTTCCCTGCTTGAAGCCCAGAGTCATCTCTGACTTTTCCTTCTGCCACCCATGACCCATCTGTCCCTGCTTCCTGCCAAGTGACTCTCAAAGAGACAGCTCAGAACCCTTGCCTAATTCCTCAGCAAGAATCGAGGATCTTGTACCTGGACAATATCCATCCATCCATCCATCTACCCTTCATCCATCCACCCATCCATCCCTCCACCCATCCATCCATCCACCCTTCATCCATCCACCCATTTATCCATCCACCCATCCATCCATCCACCCTTCATCCATCCATCCACCCATCCATCCATCCATCCATCCATCCATCCATCCACCCTTCATCCATCCACCCACCCATCCATCCATCCACCCTTCATCCATCCACCCATCCATTTATCCACCTACCCATCTGGTTGATAGTCAACAGATGCCAGTGGAACACACAGCAGTGTGTGTTCTGCTGAGGGAAAAGAGCCCATGCTATGTTCTGGAGAAACTCAGAGTCCAGGTAAGACAGACCAGTTATTACATCATGAGAAAATGAGGGGGCGGTAAATGCTCCCTAAGTCGTACTCTCTGAGCATCACACTCAGTGTGTGCGAGTTTTCTGTGTTGCCCACTTCTCCAGGTCTCCCTCCCCGCCCCTCCAGTATCAGTGTGCCCCAGGCCATGTTCTCCTCTACCTGTTCCTCCTACCCACAAACTCCCCCTGGGCCATGCTACCCATATTTGGGGCTTCTGAGACCCCCTTCACTCACGCCTGTGTCCACCTAGGCCCTCCTATTTACTCCACAGGCCACGTAGTTAAATGTTTCCTCTCTTCTTGCATGTCCCACCAGCTTTGCAAACTCACTCAGTCTGAGAGGAAATCCTTGAGTTCCCATACATTATCCCATGCTCCTCACTTCCCATCCTGGGATACAGAAACCCAGGCTTCCTCCCTCTCTCCCGCCTCCTACCTTTAAGTGTTTCTGATTCTGCTTCCGAACTGCCATCCCCATCTCCCCACGCCCCCATCTTCCCCTTTACTTCTCTCTGTCACCCCTGGGCAGTGTGGTTGCCCTGGCAACAGCATGTTCCCCTCTCCTGGGTTTTTTCAGAGACGAACACGTTCACCTCCCTCCACTGACCTTTTGTTCCCATCTCCCTCCTGTCTGCTCTCTTATTCTGCCCACAGAAGAACTGGGGAGGGAACATTAATCCTCCCCCAGCCCTCTGTGACCACCTGCCCCTGACCATGAGCCCACCAGGGTGCTCAGCTGAAGCCTCTACTGGCCTCCTGTTTGCCAACTAGAATGAGGTCTCCCCTCTTCCCCACCCCTTGTTCAGAGGGCCCCTGCCTCTGGGGACTGGTCCTGCCCTCTGGACCCCTGCTCCCCCATATTTCCAGACACGATGAGGGTCCTGGGTTTCCTCACACCTCTTGGGCTGTCTCTCCTGTTTCCTGTGGAGGGTTCTCTGGCTCCACAATCTGTAGCATCTCAGTGTTCTCCAGGGCCATTCCTTACCTCCCTCCTCTGCTCTGCCTGCCCCCTCCCATACCTCCCAGGGCCTGGGGGCCATTCACACCTTGGCCCATCCCATAGAGTCTGCAGTCCAGCCTCTTCCTGTTGAGCTGGGACACTCACATCTGTCGGTCTGATGCTGTGGCTCCCCTTGGCATGGCCATCCCAGGCCTCCGTGCTTCCCCTCTTGTTGTCTATCTGGAAGATGGCCCATGTCCTCCCCACAGAAATGCTTGCTGACCCTTCCCTGAGGGAAATATCCCTAAGGAGGTCTGGAGCACCCAGGCACATTTGGATTTGGATATCTTTCTCTGAGCTTCTTGGAACAGGGTTTGCTTATCTGGGTCTCAGCACACAAAGCATCAGCCGCAGCGGGGCTCACCAGCAGCGATGGCTAGAGGGAACCATGGATAGACAGATGGATGAAAGTTGTGTCCTTCAACTCTCTTGTTCCTTTCTTCCTTGCTTTTTAAAGATCAATGTTTGATTACCTAAGTGACACACGAACATATCATCTTTGTGTAAAAAGCAAAATATCACAGATAAGATGAAAGGGTTTCCTTTGACATTCCTCCCAGGTCGTTCTTCAACCACTTCCCCGGGAAGACCCACAGTTCATACTTTAGCTGGAATCACTCCTACTAGATCATACACACAGTATATATATATATATATATATATATATATATATATATATATATATATATATGTCAAATAAAACACATGTGTGTATAACAGAAGGTGTTTTTGATAGGTGTTGGCATAGGGTGTTACTCTCCACAGAAGTTATGTTGAGTTGTGTATTGTTCCATGGGATTTTTGACTAAACTCATTTCTGGGCGTCCCCTTTCACCTCAGACCATGAAGCTGCACATCTGTCTTTTTGTCAGCTGCATAGCCCCCCACAGGGCCGAACCATCATGGCTTCTTTAGCCTTTCTTCTGCCTGTGGATGTTTAGAGGGTTTCTCCTTGTTCACCATCAACACAGGGCTGCCGTGGACATCTGTGTCCCTGCTTCCCCTTCCTCTCTGTCTGTGCGTCTCCCTTCTGCCTCCTGGGTCTCTGAGTCACCATCTCTCACACACTCTGCTCTTCCTGGATGTGGTTGTCATGCGGTGTCCTTCACATGTGTGTGCCCTCTTGTGTGTGTACGGTCTGTTGTTCTCGTGTGGGTTTGTGTTAGAGGGTCCCAACAGGAAAGAGACGGAACAAACCGAGGGATTTTTGAGGAAAGCTGATTTACAATGGCACTATACTCTATGGCAAGGTGTGCTGGTGGAAAAACCTGAGGGATTTTGCAGAACCTGGGGCTAATGGTGGTGAGGTCGTAACCACCTCTACTCCTTAGAGGATGAGACGTGGCCATAATTGCCAGAACCTAGAAGCAAATAGCTGCATAGAGAGGTTGCCTCGAGAGAGGCTGTGACCACCCAGTTTGAGGTGACCCAGAGGTATCTCTCTTTTCCCCCACCTATCTCCTGCATTTAATTGGCCAAATCCAACCAGAAGCCAGTGGGCAGGAAGGCCACTGTTGGCAATCAGCACAATCAGCCTCCCGGAGCAGAGTAGAACTGTGGAGAGGGGAGTCACAGGAGCAAATGGAAAAGATCTATAACTTTTTGTGTCTGGGCCCTTTTTCAGGTTTTGTTTCAGGTCTCTGGGTGACTCCATCCATCTGTCTATCCATTCGTCCATCCATCCGTCCACCCACCCTCCTCCACACATCCATCCATCCAGCAGATCTCACGTAGCCCTTCCCAGAGACCCTGCACCAGGGTCTCTGCCTGCCTCCATCTGCCTGCCAGCCTGTCCTGCCACCCCCGCTTCTTTTCAACTTTTTTTTATTGACATTTAATCCCTCTCCTCTCCCTGTATCTGACTGCGTCTTGCTCATCTCTGCTTTCTCCCTCTCTCCGGAGGAGAGTTATTGAATTTTGCTCTGAGGCCGTGCGTCATTCGTGCTCTGTCTATGTGTGTTATGAGTGTGTGTGTGTGCCTGGGCTGACTGCCTTTCTCCCGCAGCTCCCTCTTTTCGGGGGGCTGTGTGGTTTTGCTCTAAAACCTTGCAATTCTCTTTGATCCCCTTGATCCTGGTTCCTGCTCCCTCTTCCCCACAGGAAATCTCAGTTATTGGGAAGGTGACTGGCAAAGGGATTTCATACATGAGTTTTTCTCTTTCTGGTTCCATTATCTGATTTTATTCTTACTCCGTAAGTTACTCCATTCATCAACCCGTCATCCACAAACACACACCAGCTACCGAGTGCCAGGACCCCTGTCCTTTCTCTGCCCCGTTGTACCATGTGTGAACATATTGGGGTCACGTCTTTTCTTCTGAGGCATGACCAGAGTTCCTCCTACCCTCTCTGTTACCCTCCTTGCCTGTTTATCTGCCTACTCTTCTGTGTACCCATGAGCTGCTCAATTAATTCAGTGTCTGCTTGTCCTATCTCTCCCCCAACCCCCTTTCCCAACTCCTCGTCTTGTTCTCACACCCCAGTGCCTCCAAATCTCTGTCCCAGGTTCTCTTCTCGCTCCACACACATTCCCTCATGCGCTTGTACACTGTCCTCCGTGTTAATATCCACCTCCCCATGCCTCCTGCAGCCCATGCCCCTTTCTCTTTCCCTGTAGCCACAGCCTTGAGCCTGAGGAAGCCCTTACCCAGCTCCTCAATCCCACTGCACCGTGTCTGTACCCATTAGATGTGTTTCTGTCTCCATTCTCATTAACAATGGGCACCACTGCCACCCAGAGCCAGGAGTCTCAATCATCTCTGACTCTTCCTATTCTTGCTTCCAGGGCCCATTTGCCGCCCCTTTCCTGCCAAGTCTCTCCCCAAGCTGTAGGTCAAGGTCCCCTGTGCACCTGCCTCAGCTCAGATATAAGAGTCTTATGCTTGGATCATAGTCATGCATCCGCCATTCCATCCTTCTGACCTATCTGAGCATCCACTGTGCTCTTTACTGAGGACCCAGACTTCAGAGCCCAGGCTGGTCCTACAGAAACTCAGAATCTGGGAAGGAGACAGGTAAATCAGCACATATGAGAAGACAGTGATATGGTGATAGCAGAGTCCAAAATCTTGTCACTTTGAGCATTAGGCTTTGTGAGTGTGTGTGTGTGTGTGTGTGTGCGCGCGCGCGCGCATGGGGCAAGAAGAGAAGGGGAGAGAGAGAGAGAGAGAGAGAGAGAGAGAGAGAGAGAGAGAGAGAGAGAGAGAGAGAGAGAGAGAGAGAGAATAACTGAGGGTGGAAACATGCCTATTTCTTATCTTGGTCCCTTTTGTTCTGCACATCTCCTCATCCTTCCGTTACTCCGGCATCAGTGGTCCCCAGAGCTGTGTCCTCCTCTCTCTCTTTTGGGGGCCAGATCACCCAGGCCCAGGACTTCGGAGGCCCCTGATGTGGCTGGCAGCCTCATTTCTGTGTCTGCCCCATGCCCCGCTGAGGCATCACTAGACTCGCACATCCACGGTGCCACCCTCAGCCCCAGCAATGCAAACAAGGCAGGATCAGCATCTTCAGGGTCACTCTCATCCACTCTTCACCTGTCCATCCATCTTCTCTTCTCCACACATAGTGCTCCCCGAGATCCAGGTGTGGTCTGCCTGTGTCCTTTCATCTCCGTCTCTACCACCTCCTCTCCTGCCCTCAGATCAGACCTCTGTTTCTTGCCCTGGCCCTGCTCCTCTGGCTGACACCCTCAACTACAGCCTCAGATTTGAAACTAATATAGACCTAGAGTGTCTCAAGGCCTCATCCCATCCCCAAGTGATCACCTCCCAGGGTCAATCAAATGCATCCTTGTCTCATAAGCACTGATCACCACCCCACTGAGGCTCAGCAACCAGGACTCATCTCTGACTGCCCCCTCTCCTGCCACCATGCTGAATCTCCTGCTGAATCTCCCTCCATGTGATTGTATAAGACCCTGGCCCAACTCCTCAGCTCTTGCATGGCCCAGGCCTCAACATCTCATACCTGAACCATAGGCCTGTACCAATCACTCTATTCATTCTTTCACCCACCTATCCATCTTTCCTTTCTTCCCTTATTTCAACCACTCAACCATCTATACAGCCATTGATTCACTCATCTATCCATTTGTCCATCCATCCATCCATCCATTTATCCATCCATCCATCCATCATCCATTATTCATCATCCATTCATCCATCCATCCATCTAACAAGTATGCACTGAACAACTATTGGGTGCTGTGCTGAGGACACAGATCCCAAAGCCCAGGCTACTTTCTGATGGAGCTGAGTCCATGGGAAGGCTGTAGTCTGTAATGATATAGGGGTAAGTGCATCCCCTGTTTTTTATGTCACTCTGAACATCCCAGTGTGTATGGTTTTGTATGTGAAAGAGAAAGATACCCCTACATCTCTGAGTCTGCTTGAGGCCCCTCTGCTGAAGCACGATGCATCTAACCATGCACCCCACCGAGGACCCCATCAGCATCACAGACTTACCAAATCTACAACCAGCTCTGTGTTCCCCCCATTTCTCAAATCTGGGACTGAAAATGTAAATTAGTCCCTTCTTTTCTACCTGCCTCCCACTTTCCACCTATGACCGATTCTTTCTCCGAAGTCCCATCTTCTTTCTCCAACCTCTCAGTCATGCGGTTGCCCTGGCAACAGATGTTCCCTTCCTTCCTCCCCTGGGCTCTCTCAGCAGGTGGACATGCCCACCTGAAGAATCCCTTGACCTTTTGTTCCTGCCTCCCTCTTGTCCTCTCTCCTTCCATCCACTGAACAGCTGGGGAGGGACTCTGGACTCTGGGCTCTGGCTGTGTTCACCCACTCCTTCCCCAACCCATTGTTTTCTGCAGCTTCCCACAGCAGCTGCTCTGTGCCCATCAGGGTAGCTGGAAAAGCTTCCAGATGCCCTGGCCCATTTCCCCCTCACCTCCCTCATGCATCCCAGGCCTCTGATAATGGGGTCTATCCTGGGGCCTGGACACCCTTTACTTCCTTGACTCCCACTTCTTCGGCCATTCCTTTTCTGTTTCCTTTGCAGCCTCCTCTGCTTCACCCACCTCTCTGTGTCTCTGCTCCCAGGGTTTCATCTTCCCTCTTCCCGCTGCTCTATCTGCTACCCTGAGTGCCCTGCCCCCCACCAGAGCTCTGCTGAGCAGGTCATGGGCACTCTCCCGGAAGCCCACATCTTCCTCAAAGGAGTCTTTGCCAACCTCCCCCAGTGTTAGGACATCTGCCCCAGAATTGGTCTGCAGTACATGGTTCTTGTCTATTAGTCTGTCTGAGCGTCCACACTGTCTGTCCAGAGCTCTGTGAGTTGGCTTTTCTCCCTTCTCCCTTCATTCTGTCTCATCCTCCTCATTGCTCCTTCTCTCCAGTTCTGGCCCTTGCCCCAGGGGTCGCAACTGGCGTCTGCTTCTGTGTGGAGGTGTGGGTCACAGCGTGCCCCTCTCCACAGACTCTTTGTCATGTTTCTTCTTCCCATTCCTCGCTCTCTCGCCCACTCATCTGCCATGTGTGTCTGTGTCTCCGCATATGCCTGCCTCTCTGTCTCCCCGAGGGTCCTACCTCCCCTCTTCATTTTCTTTTCTAACTTTATTATTGATGTACCTCTCACCCCCGCCTCTGTCTTCATCTCACTCCGACACGCTCCCTTCTCTCTCCTGAGGAGTCTTATTGGATTTTGCTTTGAGTGTGTGTGTGTCATTCCTGCTGTGTGTGTGTGCCTGCCGCTTTCCCTTCCAACTTACTCTCTTTTTCTGGGGCTGGTGGAGCTTCACTCTTTCTCTGTGTGTGTGTGTGTGTGTGCATGTGTGTGCGTGTGTGTGGGCCTTGTCTCTCCAGGGCATGGTCAGGGCTGGTCCCCATCCTCTCCATCACTCTCTTGGACTCTTCATCTGTTGGTTCATCCCTTCATCTGTCCACAGAATGCCCAGGACAGGGTCTGTTTGTCTGTCCTATGTCTCCTCTTCCCCTTCCCTGATGTCTGTCCTCTCACACTGCACTTGCTCTCTGTGCACACATAGCTACTGCCCTCTGTGACGACATGCCTATCTCCTTTGCATCCTAGAGTCTCTCAACACTCATTCTCTCTCTCAAGCCACAGATCGGAGCCAATCAGTGTTGACTGGGCCTCTCCCCCAGTGCCTCAAACTTATCTCATCATCTACATCCCCCCACCCCCAACAAGCCCCTTTCCTGTTCTCATTAACGCAGAATGTCACTGCCTTCTCCCGTGCGGTCCTGCAGCCAGGAGCCCTGAGTTATCTCTGACTACTCCTGTTTAGCCACCCACGGCCCATCTGTTTCCCCTCCGTGCCAACTCTTCCTCCAAGGGGCTGCTAGAGCATCCCCCCATCCCCTTAGCCCTGCCATGACATCATAATGATGGATGAGTGGATGACTGCACCTTCATTTCGTCCATACACCAGACAGACATTCATTGGGCACCTGGGTGCTCTGCTGAGGACAGGAGTGCCAAAACCTCAGGCTGAGCTCTAGGAGACCAAGGGGAAGAAAGACCAGTGTTCGAGCACCATGAGAAGATGGGGTGGCAGGGACTTCCTAAGTCTCTAAGTCACTCTCAGCACCACTGTGTGTGTGCGTGCGTGCACGTGTGATGTGTGTGATCTGTCCTAGACACCTCCTCAGACCCTCTTCCTCCTCTCTATCTTCCCTAGCCATGCTTCCCAGGGCTGTGTCCTCACTCCTCTGCCCTTCACCCTCCCCAGACCCTCCTGGCCCACTCTATCCGTATCAGGGCTTCTGAGTCTCCCTCCACACAAATGACGCTTGTTTCTGGGCTGGCCTCCCTGCCTCCTAACCCTTCAGCTCAAGCCCCAGACCTGTGCATCCACTGTACCCTCCTCAGCCCCACTCAGTCAAATCACCAGTGAACCCCAGAGGATGGAAAAGGATGGCTGTTGCCAGGGCAACCATACTGGCCACTGGAATTAAGAGGAGCAAAGGAAATGATGAGAGACTTTGAAGGAGAAAGTAGCACAGACTTGGGGGCTTGAGGCAGAGAGTGATGTTGTGTTTCTGTCCCCGGAGATGGAAGAGGGTGTGTGGAGGTGGGGGGAGAGGATGAACTTTGTCCAGCTTGATGAGTCTGTGTGCTTGTGGACTTTGGCTCTCGCTCTCTGTCTCATGGGGTGTGTGTGTGTGTGTACAAGTGTATACACACAAGTGTGTTGAATTTCAGTGAGGAATGGTTGGGGTTGGCTCTGCTCTCCATCACTCTGTGCATCTGTCCATCTGTCCACAGCATGCTTAATTAGCTCTGGGTAGAGTCTGTCTGTCCTGTCTCTCCTCCTTCTTCTCTCATGCCCCACACACTCCACAGCTGAGCTCACGCCCCGCCCCCTGTGCCGACACTGCCCAACTGCTCCTGCAGCTAAGACCTCCTCCTCTGTTTTCTGTCTTTCAAGCCGTAGACTTTGAGCCAGCGTTGGCAGGATCCTTCCACAGGCGCCTCAAACCCACTGCATCTTCTTTGCAGCCCCAAATGTGTTTCTCTCCCTGTTCTTACCAGCACTGAGTGTCACTGCAGGCCTGGGGCTGTGGCCAGGAGCCCAAGTCATCTCTGACTCTTCCCACTCCTCTCATCCACAGCCATCTGTCCTCGCTCTCTGCCCAGTCTCCCTCCTTGCTGCTCCGAGACTCCTCAAATCCCAACTCCCTGCCTCTGCCCTGGCCCCAGCTGAAGAGGTCTCCTCTGTGGTCCTCCGGCCTCCACTCTCTTCATCCTCCATTAACTTCTAGGAAATCACAAAATTTCTTTGCTGGAACCTTCCCCATTTCTTCCATGTCACTCAGAACAAAACCTAATGTCCTCAGCATGGCCCAAAGGTTTCACAGAGTCTGTCTCCCTGTTACCTCGCTGCTTTCACCTCCCACTCCCTCCCCCTTGCTCATGCTGCTGCAGCCACACTGGCCTCTCTGGTGCTCCTTGAAAAGACGGACCCCAGGGCTGTCACCTGTGGTTGTGGGAGATGTACCCTGCGTGAGGACATCTGGCTGAGAGTGTGACGGGAGGCCCAAACCTAGCCCTTATTCTGTTCTTCAAGCCATGAGCCCTGGTTCGGGGTTGCCTCTGTTTAGAAGAAAGATTGCCTTTTTCCTTTAACTCCATAGATAGAAAAGCTCATTAACATTCTTGCCTGCTAGTTCCACCAGCTCCGTTATGTTTTTACCTATTTACTGATGGTTCTCCTAGCTATGGGAGACACTTTTCCATTCCTTGGCCTGGCTAGGAATTTTTGATTGGAGGCTGGGTATTGGTCTAGATTTTTTGTTGTCTCCCTGTAAGAAGTGGTAGATGTTTGAGAGCTGGTCTTTGTGTAGACATATGTTTTCATTACTCTTAGGTGAATATATAGGAGCATTGCTGGGTTGAATGGTTAGTGCATGTTTAACTTTATAAGAGAGTGCCAAAATATTTTCCAGAGTGGTTGTGTCGTTATATACTCCCACTAGTAATGTGTGAGAGTTCCAGTTGTGCTGTTCTTGTCACCATTTGATATTCTCAGTCTTTTTAATTTTAGCCATTCTAGCGAGTGTGTGGTGGTATCTCATTGTGGTTTTAATTTGCATTTTTTAAAAAACTAATGATGTTGAACACCTTTTTGTGTGCTTATCTGCCATTCCTATATCTTCTCTGGTGAAGATCTGTTCAAATCTTTGCCAATTCAAAGGATTCAGTTTGAGTATCGTGTTATATTATTGAGTCGTAGAAGTTCTTATCCTTTCCCCATTGCCTTGTCCAAAGTTGATTGACTATATCTGTGTGGGTCTAGTTCTGGACTCTATATTATGTTGTGTTTGTCTATAGACCAAGGCCACATTGTCGTGATTATTGTAGGCCATAGTAAGTCTTGAAACTAGGTCCTGCAAGGTCTCCTACTTTGTTCTTTTTTCTCAAAATTGTTTAGACTATTCTAGGTTCTTTGCCTTTCTATATCTATTTTAAAATCAGTTTGTCAATTTCTACAGAGGCATCTCGGATTTTGATTGCAGTTGTGTTGAATCTATACCCTGATTGGGGGAGAATTGGCACCTTAACAACATTGATTCACGTGCTGTGTGACCCTGGATCACTTACGTGTCATCTCTGAGCCTCTGTTTCCTCCTGTTGCCTCTTGGAGAGGTTTTAGTGAGCAGGGCGAAGCTGAACTAAGAACTTCTGGGCATACAAGCAAGTTGGCTAGGTGAGTATTTGGGCTAGGGGGCAGGGGCTGCCCCAAGCAGGGGTTCCAGGTCCCTGGGCTGGGCCGTACCTCACTTACTTACTGCAACACTCTGGGCATACGGTCTCCTCTTCCTGGGCCTCAGTTTCCTCATTTGTAAATCAGAGTTGGCCGGGGCTGCTGGGCAGATTCAACAAGAAGGCGGATGAGCAGGAGCGAAGAAAACCATCTGTTTTCTCCATTCCGCCTCCGGGCTGCCAAGTGCGGCCGGTGAAAATCACATCACCACGCTGATTGGCGCCAACACAGATTAATTTTCTTCAGCTTCAGCTGGGTCTTAAGTGCAGCTCAGCAAACCCTAAGTGGTCCCCAAGCTCCTTCCCTTTCCTTTCCTTTCCTGCAGTAACTGTTCTGCCCAAGCCCCCTGCCCCGCACCCCTCTTTCCCTGGGCCCCTCAGTCAACTGGGGCTCCTGCTCAGTAGAGAAAACAGAGGCCTTTGTGGGGCACCAGCTCCCCCCACTCGCCTCCCTCACAACTCTGTGGGAATCTGCCAGCACTTTTGTATGTCTAAGGCCAGCTGTCCCTTACCCGTCTCCTCCTGGGCCTCACATCCTCTTCCTTCTCCTTCCTCCGATTTCTCTCTCTGCAGCTCCTTCCTCTCTACCCACAAAAATTCTCAACTGCTCCATCCCAGGGCTTCTGCTTCCACCAGATCCCTCTCCTCTCCTTCCTGGGCAAGCTTTTCCATCCTTGCAGCCCCATCCTCACCTTTACCCCCCAAGGTGGTCTTCCAAAGGGTTCCCAGGAGATCACCTGCCCACTCACCCTCTTGGGGGCTTTCAAAATGGGCCACAGTTTAGTGGGACAACAGCTGGAGACCCCAGGCAGGATGTGCCCGCCCTTCCCTGCAGCCTTCGATCGGAAGCCCACAAGGTTCACCCAGGACACGGGGATAAAGTTACCCGCTGAGGACTTAATTAATTCAGCACTTAATTAATGGCAGCTTAGCCCAACACTGACGTATTGTTTAAATCTAATCCTTCCACCTGGCCCGGATTCTGTCCACATGGGCACTCCCCACCCTCTGCCCCTGCCTGTTTCTTCCATCTAAATACATCTTCCCTTTCTCCTCCAGCCCCTTCTGCCCAAGTGCCCCCTCCCCAGACCTGTGTCTGGCTGCCCTTTCTGGTCTTGCTCCAGGCCCTCTGGGCAATGGAAACTTCTCTGGCCAAAGTCATCAGGGTGTTGTATGAGGTCAAAGCCAGTGGTTTTAGCTTGGCAGCATCTTAGATTGCTGACCACCTTCTTCCTCAAATACGTGGCCCCTGGGTTTTCCCAACACCGAAGTCTCTCCTGGTTTCCCTCTCCTCTCTCTGGCCACTTCCTCTTCACCCTTTCCTTGCACTCTCAGTCTCTGAGGCCCCCTCCAACCCACTCCTCTCCCCTCTCTGCACCCTCACTTCCTGAGTCCTGTGTGCCAGACCCTCAGTTACGACTGCCCATTACCCATCACCATCTCAGAGTTGTCAGGCCCCAAACCAAACTCTTCATCTTTCCTCCCCAACCAGCTCTTCCTTACTGTCCCATCTCAGTGGCTTCTGTCGCTCATTGAGTCAACAAGGATTTATTGAGCATCTGCACGGCGCCAGGCACTGTTCTAGGTGCTGTGAGGCAACATCTGTGGTAGATAATGGGGGTGCTCTGTTTAGACCCTTTCTGATTCCCCTTGGGCATTTACTCCAGAGAAACAAAACTTGTCCACATAAACACCTCTACACAGATGTTTATACCAATTTTATCTATAATTGCCCCAAACTGGAAACAATCCAAATATCCTTCAACTGATAAATAATAAAAACAATAAAGACAACAACAAACTGTGGCATATCTATACAAAGGAACAGTTCTCAGCAAGAAGAAGGAACAAATATTGAAATGCATGACATGGATGAATCTCAAATGTGTTATAAAAAGTGAAAGAAGCCAGACTCAAAGCCTACCTGCCATGTAATTCCATTTCTAGGACATTCTGGAAAAGGTGGAAGTATAGGGACAGAGAACAGATCAGAGGTGACTAGGGTTTGGGGGCACATGAAGGAATTTTTGGGGGGTGCTAGAAATGTTTTATATCTAAATTATGATGGCAGTCATACAACTATATGCATTTGTCAAAACTGTACACAAGAAAGAGTGAATATCTTTGTATGTAAATCAGGCCTCAATAAACCTTACTTAACACCCTACTTTGGTGAGTGTAAATTGGTTCAATTACTTTGGAAAACTGGCAATGTCTACAGAAGCAAAACACACGCCTACCTCCTGACTCAGCAATTCTACTCCTAGAGCCATGCCCAATGGAAATGAGCACACAGATTCACCTAGAGACACACAGAAAACATTCACAGCAGCTTTCTCTGTCAGCATGAGAAACGGGAAACAACTCGACTGTCCATCGACAGGAGAATGGATAAGTAGATCCATTGGTGGTCTATTCAGAGGAAGGAACATTCCTAGGCAGTAAGAAAAAACAGAGCACATCTATACACAATAACATGGGTGAATCTCACAGATATTTAGTGAGAGAAGCTGGACACAGAGAACACACAAATTCCATTCATGTGAAGTTTAAGAACAATCTACATTTCTCTCCTGGGTGATAGAAGTCGGGATAGTAACTACTGCTGAAGGGTGGGTACTAACAGGGAAGGGGTGCAAGAGAGACTTCTAGGGAGCTGAAATTGTTTTGTACCTTGATCTGGGTGGGGGATACATGCGTATGTGCACAGTTAAAAATCATCGAGCTGCACACTTCAGCTCTTTGTGCCATACTGCTTGTATACAAGGTTTTAATACAAAATGAAATATACTCAGCACCCATTGGTTTTCCTGAGCAATGGCCAGAATTTGCAAGTGGTCAGTGGTGATAGAAGGTGAGGAATACATAATCCCGGCCATTAAACAAGATGGAACTTGTGCTTCTGTGGGGCCCTGTTGCCCATGGAAGAGAACACAGATGAGGTCAGGTGGGCAGTTGAATGAGACCTGTTTAATGTAATGCATATCTAATCCCTCTGCTTACAGCCTCGGTTGGAACCATCTGCTTAATGTCCTTGCTGTGTCCTTTGGGAAAAACGACAATCCCAAATCTCACGCTGGGAAACAAGTCTCACTGGCCCCTGCCTCCCCTCCTCTCTCTCCTTCCCTTCCTTTCTTGGGCGGTTTCCCACCCCACTGTATACCCATCCCCTCTCCTGACCAGTTCCTCTCACATGGGTCCCCCAAAGCTTCCCAGGAGCTAAGCCCAGGGGATATCATTCTTTTTTTTAAATATATTTTATTGATTATGCTATTACAGTTGTCCCATTTCCCCCCCTTTATTCCCTTCTGCCCTGCACACCCCCTCCCACCAGCATTCCGCCCCTTTAGTTCATGACCATGGGTCACATATATGAGTTCTTTCGCTTCTACGTTTCCTATACTATTCTTAACCTCTCCCTGTCTATCTTCTACCTACCATTTATGCTTCTTATTCCCTGTACCTTTTCCCCCTCTCTCCCCACCCACTCCCCCACTGATAATCCTCCATGTGATCTCCATTTTTGTGACTCTGTTCCTGTTCTAGTTCTTTGCTTAGTTTTTGTTTTTGTTGTTTTTCTTTTCTCTTAAGTTCATTTGTTGATAGCTATGAGTTTGTTGTCATTTTACTGTTCATATCTTTTATCTTCTTTTTCTTAGAAAAGTCCCTTTAACATTTCATATAAAAAGGTCTTGGTGATGATGAACTCCTTGAACTTTATCTTATCTAGGAAGCACTCTATCTGCCCTTCCATTCTAAATGATAGCTTTGTTGAAACAGGAATCTTGGATGTAGGTCCTTGCCTTTCATGACTTCAAATACTTCTTTCCAGACCCTTCTTGCCTGCAAGGTTTCTTTTGAGAAATCAGCTGATAGTCTTATGGGAACTCCTTTGTAGGTAACTGTCTCCTTTTCTCTGGCTGCTTTCAAGATTCTCTCCTTATCTTTAATCTTGGGTAATGTAATTATGATGTGCCTTGGTGTGTTCCTCCTTGGGTCCAACTTCTTTGGGACTCTCTGAGCTTCCTGGACTCCCTGGAAGTCTATTTTCTTTGCCAGATTGGGGAAGTTCTCCTTCATTATTTGTTCAAATTAGTTTTCAATTTCTTGGTCTTCCTCTTCTTCTGGCACCCCTATGATTCGGATGTTGGAACGTTTAAAGATGTCCTGGAGGTTCCTAAGCCTCTCCTCATTTTTCTGAATTCTTGTTGCTTCATTGTGTTCTGGTTGAATGTTTCTTTCTTCCTTCTGGTCCACACTGTTGATTTGAGTCCTGGTTTCCTTCCTGTCACTGTTGGTTCCCTGTACATTTTTCTTTATTTCACTTAGCATAGCCTTCATTTGTTCATCTAATTTGTGATTATATTCACAAATCATATTCAATTCTGTGAGCATCCTGATTACCAGTGTTTTGAACTGTGCATCTGATAGGTTGGCTATCTCTTCGTCGCTTAGTTGTATTTTTTCAGGAGCTTTGACCTGTTCTTTCATTTGGCCCATTTTTTTTTTTTTTTTTGTCTCGGCACACCTGTTACATAGTAAGGGGCTGAGCCTTAGGAGTTCACCAGGGCGGGTCAACCCACATCGCTGCGTTGCGATGCAGTATGTGGGGGAGGGGTCCGAGAGGGAACAGTGCCGCTTGTTCAGCTCTCTGCTGGTTTTCAGTCACTTCCCCCACTACCCACAATCAAATTGGACCCTTCTGGTGCTGATTCCTGGTGGGTGGGCTTCTGTACGTTCTAGGAACTTGTGGGTCTCTCCAACAGACTCTCCCATGAAGCTGGGAGTTTCTCCTGCTGCTGCCTCAACCCCCACAGGTGTTTTCAATCAGAGACCCTGGGGCTTTATTTCCTCATGCTGGGACCCTGGGTTGAGAGGTCTGTTTCACTTCCCAGTTGTTCCTCCAGGTTTATCCACACATGAGTGTGGGACCACCCAGTCCGCCAGCCACCACCTCGCCTGGTCCGCCAGCCATCGCCTTGTTGCGAGTCCTCTCTGCCCAGCTGCCTGTCTCCGCCCCTCCTAATGGTCTGTATGAATGTTTCTTCTTTAACTCCTTGGTTGTTGGACTTCCATACAGTTCGATTTTCTGTCAGTTCTGGTTGTTTTTTGTTTTTCAATTTGTTGTTGTCCTTCTTTTGGTTGTGTGTGGAGGCACAATGTGTCTACCTACGTCTCCATCTTGGTCGGAGGTGACATCACTCTTTCCTCACTCTCCATTCCAACCTTTCTGCTCCCAGCCCAAGGGTGACCACTCCCACCTTCTGGAAGTGCCCTCCTCCCTTGTGCCGCAGACCATCCTCTGCTGTCCCCCTGATGCCTTTCTGGACCTTCCCCAGTCTCCCTGTGAGGCTTCTCTTCCTGACTCCAGCACCGCATTCTAGAGACACTCAGGGTGAGGTCTCTGGACCCCTCCCCTCCTTTAGTCCTCAGCTTCACAGACTGCCTCCGCCTTTCCAGCCACGAGTTCCGGGTTAAATTTGCTCTGAGTGAGCTGTAGACCAGGACACCAAAGTCTCTTGGCTACCAACCACGGAGGACACTTCTCAGCCCCCTCCTTACTTGGGTGCGCACAGATGGCTCAGGCCTTCTTATTTGTCTCCTTCATGGTCTCCAGAGGGGCTGGCTCTGGACATCCTGCCGGCCTTCCAGCTCATGCAGCACATGTGAGGAGCATTTCCTTTCTGTAACATTGTTTCTTTTTCTCCCATCACACCCTTGCTGGGCCTCCGCCTCCTCTCTGGCTCAGAGGAGCCCACACCCAGACTTGCTCTGTGCCGGTAACCTTCCACATGGCAGCCAGAAGGATCTTTAAAAGTGGAAGTTGCACTTTAGACCCGCCACGTTCCCTACTGCACTTGGAATAAACTCCAGGGCCCTGTGTGAGGTGCCTGACTCTCCCTCGCCATCCTACCACGCCCTGCACCTTGCTCAGCGTTGCAGCCACGCTGGCCTCTTTGCCGTTTCTGGAACACACCAGGCTTCTTCCTACTATAGGCTCTTGCTCCAGAGGCTCCCTATTACGGGTTGAATTGTGTCCCCCAGATCTATATGTTGAAGTCCTAACCCCCAGTACCTCTGAGTGTGCTTCTATGTTTGGAAATGGGGTCGCTGCAGTTGTAATTAGTTAAGATGAGGTCATCCTGGAGGCAGGTGGGCCTCTAACCCAGTATAACAGATCCTCCTAAGGAGAGATTTAGACACAGATATGAACACAAGAAGAACAAGGTGAAGATGAGCGTGGAGATTGGGCCGATGTCATGTGTCTGTCTCCTCCCCTGGATTAGGGGAGCTCCATGTGGGGGAAGCTTTTCCTCATCTTCTCCCTCGTCTCTGTGCCTGGGGTGTGGGGGCTCTCAGTCAACATCTCCACTTGGATACACTTAGCCAATCAGCAGATATTTAGTGAGAATTTATGCTGGGGGACAGGACAGTCCCCGACCCTGTCCTCCTGGAGCATCCATCCCTCCTGCAGGTGACAAGACCCATGTTAAACAAGCAATTGCACAGAAAATACTCTGAGGGAGACCAACCTGGTACTTGCTGTGAGAGGATAATCAAGGAAGACTGCCCAGAGGGGCAATGTTTGGGCTGAGATAGCACCGTCATAGGCCTTCGCCAGCTGAAGTAGAGGGAGGCATGTGCAAGGGGAAGTCTGTCCACAGAGCAGGAACGGTCTATGCAAAGGCCCTGGGCCCGGAAGAAGAGGACGATAAGTGAAGGACGAATGGACTCTGTGTTGGAGTGTAGTGAGTGGGGGACAGTGGGGGGCGATGAGGCCGGAAAGAGGGCAGAGGTCAGGAGTACACAGTTTTCTAAGGGCATTGGGGAGCCCTTGGTTGTTCTAAGCAGTGAGTATTATTTTAAGCAAGAGTGAACCTGGGCAGAAGAGGTCGGAGGTTAGCACAGTCATGGGCAGAGTGAAACTAGCACCTGGACAGGGAGGCAGTGCGGACGGAGATGAGGGAGCGGGTCTGAGAAATATCAGCAAGGCTTAGCAGATTGGGCTCAGCTGTAATTGTTGGGAGAGATGTCAGAGGAGTGGGGTCAAGGATGACTTCCACGTTTTAGCACAAGAGAGACAGGTGAGATGTCAGAAGCCACAGAATGAGGCATGGGAAAGGCTCTGGGGGACACAGTGATTCCCCAGTCCTTGGGCTTCCCTCAGTCCATGTAGTCAGGGACTGCTGAGGTAAGGGGGGCACATTCCCCTGACCAGCGAACTCGCAATGATGGCCTTGCTGGTACAGCCTGTCTCCGCCCTCTCCCCACTTTCCCGCTGCCCCCTGCCCAGCCTCAGCCACCTTTCCCTCCACGCTAGGGATTCCATTCATGTCCCTTTGACACTCCAATTGGTTTCAATAACTTAAAAAAAAAAAGATTGAGCTGAATTTCAGACGTTTCATTTCACGTCAGAAAACATTCCTTTAGTTCGTCCCTGGGATTAAGGCGGTCGCCAGGTGCGGAGGGCGATTCAAAGGCCAGGGCCCGGCTCCCAGCTGTGGGGCAGGACCAAATCCCCAGAATTCGAGCTGCTGCCAGGGCCTGGGCTGTGAAGGGTTTGGCAGCAGGAGGACAATTTAATTTTGTTCCATTCAATGAAACATGTGTTCTTGTCCAAAACTAATTTCCCGTCGCCATCCGGGACCCCTGCACCCCTGGTGCCTGTCCCTCTGTTCCGTCACTCACTCTGTGAGGCATCCTTCCCTGGAGGTTTCCAACTCTGAAATTTATTTTTTGTCTTTTTACAGAATTCCAGACTGTAAACCTGTATTTTCTGTCACTTGAAGGGTATGCTGATTGCCTTTAGGAAGGGGATTTTGGGGAGGAGGGGGGAAGGGCGGGAGGCAGACTTTTCACTGGGCATTCTCTTGTAGGTTTTGAATTTTGAACTGTGTGAATGTGTTTTCTAATTAAAATGTTTTAAGTTAAAAAGTAATTTCCATGAAAAAAAGTAGATTCTGGACTCTGCATTCCTTTCTAGCACACCTCCGTCCTGTCTTCTTTCAGAATCAGGCTCTTACTGTCTCCCTTCCCAGGGTTCCCATGCCCCCCTGCTGAGGCTGCTCTGGTAGAGATCCCCAGAGGCCTCTCCAGGACTAGGCCACCGCCCCTAAGCTCTTTGGACACTGCCCACTGTTGGCCACTGCACCTTCTGGAGTGACCCTCCTTCTGGAATCTGCCCTCTGGCCCTGCCTTTTCCATCTTCCTGGTGGGCCCCTCTAAATACTGGCGAGGCCTTGACCAGGGTGGCTCAGTTGGTTGGGCATCATCCTGCAAAGCAAAAGGTTGCTGGTTTGATTCTTGGTGAGGGCACGGGTCTGGGTTGTGGATTTCATCCCAGGTGGGTTGCGTAGGAGAGGCAACTGATGGATGTCTGTCTCCCTATTTTTCTCCCTTCCTTCCCCTCTCTCTAAAAAATAAATAAATAAAATCTGTAAAAACGCATACATATATACTGGCGTATTCTGGGCCTCTGCCTGGGCCCCCTCCCACAGCATCACCCACCCCTAAAGCTCTGACTCCCCCTTGGACCCAGTGATTCCAGGGTGCACCCCCCACCAAATTATTTCCCAAAGTGTCTGTACCATTTAACATTTTCACCCGTGACGTATGAGAGTTCCAGTCGCTCCACATCCTCACTGCCACTTGGTGTGATCCAGTCGTTAAAGGCACATCACGGTATGTCATCACAGTTTTAATTTGTGTTTCCCTGACAACTGGTGATGTTGAGCATCTTTGCCTGCCTTTATGTGTCATCTGTCTATCCTCTTGGTAAAGTGTCCGTTCAGACCTTTTGCTCATTTTTTATTGGGTTATTTGTTGTTTCCTTTTTGTGTTTTGAGACTTCTCTATATTTTCCAGGTACAAATCCTTTGTCAGAGGTGTGCTTACAAATGCCTTCTCTCATCAGTGTCTTTCGGAGATAAGTTTTAAATTTCGACGAAGTCTACTTCATCAGTTTATTCTTTCATGGGTGCTGCTTTTCGTGTTGTGCCTTACCAACCTTTGCCTGCCCAAAGTCAGAGGTTTTCTCATGTGTTTTCCCCACAGCTTTTTAGTTCTGGGTTAGACCCTTTTACATTTTTACCTTTACCTTTATGCCTGAGTTGGTTTAAGTTGGGGTTCGGTCATGCTGAGAGGAGAGTCACTGTTCATACTGCAATCTGTCTGGAAGGAAAGGCGTGAAACTCTTCAGTGGCTCCGCATTGCCCTTGCTATAAAATGCCAGCCCCCCAGCGTGTCTCAGAGGGCCTTCATGAACTTTCTGGACCGATTTTCCTCCACCCGCTTCTGGTCTTCGCTCTTGCATGTACTTGTACGAAGGCAGTTCCTTGAACTCAGTGCCCAAGGCAGGCCTTAGAAGTTTAGGGAAGCTAAACAGATAACCAGGCTGAAGAAGACTCCATGACCCCTGCCTTCCAGACTCAAAGCTCTTTGAATGTGAGGCAACCACCAGGGCCCCTCGTGTGCACCTTCCGGGGCTGGACCACTTACTTCCCATCGTCCCTCAGAGCTGACTGGTCCCGAGTCCCGTGCCCTTAGGTTCGAGGTCCCAGCATCTTTCCTTCTAGTCTTTTTATCAAACAAATTTTTTTGTTTCCATAGCTGAGATAATATCTAGCATACGATTTGTATGCCGGTTTCTCACTTGCTGTCCCACGTCTATATCATAAGAATTTGCCAGAGATTTTTGTAAAAAAAAAAAAAAGGCACAATTAGTTAATGTGGTCCATTTATATGGATATAAAATAATTTGCTTAACATTTTCCCCATAGTTGGTTATTTATATTTTTTGTTGTGATAAACAAGGCCATGCCACATCTCCTCCTACATAAATTTTTGTCAATTTGAGATGACTTTCTTCTGACAGGGCGCCATAAGTGTAATTACTGGGTCAAAGGCTGCAGTAATTTACATTCCCATCAGCAGGATTGCCTGTTCCATCACACCCTAGCCAGCATGGGGTGTACTCATTAAACATTTTTCCTGCACTCTGTGATGGGCAAAAAGTGTTATCTCACTGTTGTTTTAATTTACTTTTTAAAAAATAATTAGATATTGGAAAATAGGTTCAACCTATGAGCCATAAAAAATTAATCTTCTGTTAATTGAGTGTTCCTCTCCCTTCACATTTATCCAGCAGTGATTTGAATTTTTAAAACTCACGTCGTATGGATTCTTAAACACCAAGGATGTTAACCCTCTGCGTGACACCCTCCACATGGGTTTCAATTTTCATAGAGTTAGATCGAAAGTTTGAAAACTCTTTCTTTTTTCTTTTCTTGGTGAATGCTTCCTTTGCTTTTCAGCTCAGATGGTCACAGTCATCCAGAGTTTTAAATGAATATTCACTTCTACTTTATTGGATATGATTTTTAATATAAATCTTTAATCCACCTGAACTTAATGTTGATGTATGACATGAAATGAAGAATAAAGTGGATTTGCTTTTGCAAACAGCTTAGTGATCATTCTAGCACCTTTAATTAACTAGTAATCCCTTCTTGCCTCACTGCTTCAGGGTGCCCCTTTGTAACTGTGGGGTGTGGTAATATTTTTCTCTTATACTGTGACTATAATTCACACCCCACCCACTCACTGTCCAAGCTTCCTGGGTGCACTGCTTTTGGGGTGCTGATATTATGGAGAGTCCCTGGCTTGGTTTTCAGCTCCTGTGAGGGCTTTGGTAAGTCCGCAGCACAGACCAATGGGGAGACTTCGTCTACAGGGGAGACTAGAGAATGAGGGTCACAGCTTCTGGGGCCCAAGAAAGAAAAGATTTTGGACTCCACAAAGCTTGGAGCATTTGACCTCAAAGTTAACGAAAGAGGCAAAGAGTTTATGCACAGACAATAGATTGAAACAACAATTCACAATGATGTCAGAACTTGGGCCCGATGACGGGACTCTGAGTTCAACCTGTGGGCAGAAAGCAAGACATCCAAAGGGGTTGACCAGAACTTTGGCACCACCTGGGTCCCCAGGAGAGGCTCAGGCCCCAGCCCATGAGCTGAGTCCTACAGAGGAACACGATGGGGTTCCAGACAGGTTTGGGGGATCCAGAGCAGAACTTGGTATATCAAAGACAGCACGGGAAAAGTGTCTGGAGCAACCAGGTGGAGGCTGCTGATCGTCCAAGAGTGTCAGGGGCACCCACAGGGGACTGGTGGGCTGAGGGAGCTGGCAGGCCCAGGGAAGCTAGGACTCGTGGAGACGGTGTCTGTGGCTGCCGGCACGTGAGGACAGGCCCAGAAGAGGAGAGATCCTGCCCGGTGTGGCTGAGCAGCACAGTGAGCCTCCCTGTGTCCACGTGACAGTCCCCAAGGCCTGTAGCCTCGTTGATGTGGTTTTGAGTTATATTTTGATGTTCGGGATGGCTGATCAAACCTTGATTTCCAGGAAACCCTCTGGTGAATGTCTTCTCTCGAAGACCCACAAACTCTGCTATCATCTCTCCTTGCTTTTACTTCTGACTCTGGACTTGACTTCTCCCAGCAGTCAACTTTTGAACAGGAGGCTCCTGTAGGAGCTCATCCTGGGATGAAGAAGGGCTGGGGTGCTGAAGTCAGAGGTAAGGAGAATGGGCCAAGAAAATGCTCTGAGGGCTTCCAGAGCCAACGCCCCGGGCTGGTCTCAGCTTCCTTCTCTGCTTGTCTGGAAAATGGGCTTCCCATCTCTATCTGCCCCATGGGTTTTGTAATGACCACACGAGACAATGGCTATGACACACTAGAAAGACCTGTGCCCACACTAGGGTGGCTTGTCCTGGTTCCTCATGCCCATCAGTCTTGCATGGCAAAGGTGCCCACCATCTAATCCACTACCTCCCCCACAAATTCTCCTAACTCCTCATTCACTCTTCCATGCAGAAATTAGCACTAAAAAAAATAAAGTGTTTGACTGTACTATTGATCATCAACTGTTTTGGGCTAAAAAATTTTGACCTTTCATTTCAGATGTTTTATTCCAAGTCAGAAAATGTTTTATTCAGCAATCCCTGGTTGGCTGCCCCAGGCTAGGGTTGATTCCAAAATGGATGAGAGCATCCTGGCCATGGGCAGGGTGAAATTCCTGCTATAGTGAGACATGGTTAAGTCACAAAGGTCACATACAAATTCCCTAAAGGAAGTGGGACGCAAGTTACTTAGTAAAAGGCCAAGTGCTGGATTCCCTCCGGGGAGCTGGATACACGTCACTGCCCAGGACGATCCTTCTCACCACGTGGCCTCATTTCCTTGGAGGCCTCATTTCACTAATTGCCTCTGTTCTGTGATGGCTTATAACCCACAGGTGCCTCCCTCTGGGGAAAATTAATATGCTAATATTGCTCTTTTATTAAAACCCAAACCAAATGAAAACTTCTGCACCCTTTTCCTACCTTCTTCCTTTCACCCCACTCCTGGCCTGTGCTCCTCCCTGTAAAAAACTGGCAAAGGTCCCCAAAGGCCAGTGTCAGAGTATCCAATGAGCCTTCACCCTCTGCTGACCCCCCTGCCCATGGCCCACCAGTGGCCACTCTGACTTTTAGAAACTCTCCTCCCTGGGCTCCTGGAGACCCCCTTGCCCCTCAGGTTCCTCCTTCTCAGCCTCTGTTTTTCATATCCAGCCCTCTAAATGCTGGTGCTCCACCCTAGACTCAGCCTCTGTCCCTCTGCCCACACCCCTGCCCCCCACCATGTTCTATTCCTTACTATCACCATCCCCTGAGAGGCTTCCACACTCCCTGCACCCCTAGTTGTGCCTGAAGCCTCCCCAGTCCCCATCTCCAGCCTGAGCTTTCCTCTGGGCTCCAGAACCAGAAGCCCAGATGCACTTCATCCTCAACACACTCAACAGACCACTGTTGTCCAAAATCTGGCCCTTCACCAGAGTCTTGTGTCTTATGGAAAGATACCACCAGCCAGTCGGATCCCTGGGGTCTTCCTCCTCAGCTCACCTGGACTCCCTCCCTTCCTGCACAGTCCAAGCCCAGGCCTTGGAGACCTGACCTCCCAATGGCTCTGGGATCCTTTCAGTTCTCTTCAACTCCACGGCCAAGGTGCTAGTCCAAGCCACTACCAGCCCTGGTCTGGATGACAGATGGGAAGTTGCCCTCCCCTGGGTCTCTAGGCAGCCCTGCCACAGCCCTGCGGTCCTTTCCTGCTAGAAGTCAGAGTGATGCTTTCAACAGGCAAATGGGGACGTGTCATTGTCATTTTTTTTTTAACTCCTGCAAAGGACCCCTCCTGTGCCTCATTCTTGGGAGAAAGCCCCAAACCTTTCCAGCCTGCCGAACCCTCCAGCTCTTTCTCACCCTGCTTCCCCTCGCGCACCGGCCGCAGCATTACTGGGCTTCTTCCCTTCCCAGATCGTGGTCTGCTCTTCCCACTGCAGGGCCTTTGCCTGTGCAGTTTCCTCTGCCTGGAACACCCCTTCTGTCCCTGTTAGCCGGATTGATGCCTAACCCTCTCTCTTTAAGATCTTGTCTGGGAAATGTTAGCAGAGCCTCCCATCCCTGAGTCCGGGCCCCCTCGCTGCTCTCAGCACCGTAGGCCTCTCCTGTGTGGTGATCTTTGTCCGTGATTATCCACTTGTCCATCAGATGCCTGCCCGTGTCGGCTTCCCCCCTTCGGCTATTAAGCTCTGTGTGGGCAGGGATGTGTCTGTCTCATTCACATGGTCTCCCCGACGGTCAGCCCGTAGGAGGTGCTCAAAAATTATTTCTTGAATTGAGCTGAAAATTTTCTCTTGACTCCACGATTCACTCTAGCTTCCAGACAACCCTTCTTGAAACTTTTCTAATTATCTAAACTTAATTATCTAAACTTCTGTAAAAGGGGGTGTCTTTGCTGACTATCTATCATCCTCAGGCGCTGCGGTTGGGGTTCTGCTCCATCTCACCCCTGAAACTGCTCTTGCTGAGGGCTCTGATAATCTCCTAATTACCAACTTCAGTGGGTGTTTTTCCATCCCTGTCTTATTGGAATTCTCTGCAGGGTCTGATATTGTTGATCATTCTCGCCTTCCTGAAACGCTCGGCTCTCTTGGTTTCCATGACAACACCCTCTCCTTGTTTTTAACCCATCTCTATGACGACTTTTCCTTCTCGGTCTCATTAATCAGAGCCTCTGACTCAACCACCCTTGAAATGTTAGGGTGCTGAAGACTCGATATTGTGAAGATGTCAAATCTCTCCAAATTAATGTACGAATTCAATGCCTTCCTAATCAAAATCCCACCAGGATTTTGTAATGGAACTTAATAAGCTGATTCTAAAGGTCATATAGAAGAGGAGATGGGCAAGAATAGCCAAGATAATTTTGAGAAAGAAACACAAGTGGTGGGAACACAGTAGGAGGAAAAAGACTGGCCCTAGTAGGTGGTATATGAGGAAGCAAGAGTTGAAACGGCGTGGTCAGAAAGAGACACAGCCGCTACAGAACTGAAGAGTTCAGGACCACATCCATGCCCAGAGGACACTTGCTGTATTCTCGGCATGGCATTTCAAATGAGGGGCATTAATTTTCAGGTGCCCGAACCCCCTCTCCCCACCCATTCCTCAGCAACTTGAAAGGCCTGTGTCCTGATGGACCATTTTCTTTCTTGCCCATCCTTCCTCTTCCCTTCAAAACTTGCCCTTTACGTGTCATTCCTTGAAGATATGGCTCTTTATTTCTTCTTCTTGTTTTTCTCTTTTCTTGGTTTTTCCTTGGTAAAAGTAACACGTGATCTTGGATGGTGCGTGAGCTGCATATTTTGTTCTTGTCCTCTGTTGTATTCTTGAAATCTATTATCCTAAAAACAGCAATACCTGAACATTGCGGAAAATCTGGAGAGCGACTACAGCACGAAGAACAGAAACATCTTGACAAGAATCCCAGCACCCACGGCCGTGTCACGTGCAAATCCCTCTGAAAGGCACATTTCATCTCAGCCTTCTTTACGCGTTTGTTTACAATGGATGCTTTCATTATATGTACAATTTTGCATTACGCTTTTACACTGATTATATGCTAAACATCTCCCTGCGTTAGTCAGATTCTTTGTTATTATTATGTTTAATGGTTACCTAATAATCCATTTAATGAAGGAAACATAATTTGGTTAACCATTCTTCTGGAGCTGGAGATGTTGATAGCTTCCTGGTTTTTTTTTCTTTCTTTTTAGCTGTTATAAATAAAGCCACAGCGCAGATCTTTCTGTACCCTTCTTTGGATAGGTTTTAGATCATTTTCTTGGGATGCGCTTCTTGTGAATGGAATTTCCAAGGCAGACAGTAGGAGCCTTTTCGAAGCTCTTCATGCATCTTACCCAAATTACCTTCTAGAAGGGTTTCGCCACTTGACGTCCTGCCAGCTGTGCTGGAGAGGTCCCATGCCACCAGGACTGGCAGCTCTGTGAGCCTCTCCTTTTGGAGCACGCTGTCAATGGGCCCAGAGTGCTCGCTCTCCATTCTAATTTGCATTGCATTTATTATGACAAGTTCAACATTTGCAACTGAAGTTGCCTTTTGAACTTCATCTTTCATAAATGGACTCTTACTTCTTTTTATTGCCTCAACATTTCATTATGAAAATTCTTACTGCCTCTGAGAATGTTTTATTTATGAGAATTTTCTACACACAGAAGCTTTATATTTCCCATAGTCAATTATATTTGTATTTACCATTTTAATTCTCTCTATTGCTGTGAAGGCTACAATGGCCTCTCTCAATCACAGTTTGGATAATAAATCATTTCCACTTTTTTTCTTGTTAGTGGTCTGCTGGTTTTTTTTTCTGTTTGTTTGTTTGTTTTTGCATTGGGCTCTTTAAAAATCATCTGGCATTGATTTTGGTGGTTAGTATAAAAGGAGGTTAAAATTGCTTTTTGTTTCCCAAATAGATGAAAAGCACTTTCCAGCCCCACTTGCTGACAAATCCTTCCATTCCCCATTCACCTGTGATGGCTGTGCTCTCACAGACACCTGCATGAAGCAGCAGGCACCCTGCGGTTCTGCATCTGGGTTTCCTGTTTCATTCCATTGTGATGCTGTCCTTCCTTCCTTCCTTCCTTCCTTCCTTCCTTCCTCCCTTCCTTCCTTCCCTCCTTCCTTCTTTCCTCTCTTTCTTTCCTTTTCTTTTTCTTTTTTTTGCAAAAAATCTTATTTTGTTTTATATTGAAATGCAATATCTGTTAGGATTAGAACCCTAGAAATCTCCCAAGTCAGATCAGTTGCTCAAGTGTCGTCTCCCACATCCAGCTTGGGTTTCCCTCAGCTCCACTTCTTCACACACGTACCTGTGTCTTTCCAGCTACTGCTTCTCTAAGGAAGTCAAGTGCATCCCTATGCTCCGTAGTGGCAGGTGAGTGGTGGCTATGGCCTTGAAATCAGGAGGCCGTGTCAGGAGATCTGGGTCTGACCACGGCCCCTGCCAGCTGTATGCCTCAGTTTCCCTCTCTGTAAAATGGGGTTTCAATGACCGAATGAGGTAGAGACATCGGCACAGGTTACTCTCCTGTCATCAAAGTGTGCGAGGCACAGGTATACCCGAGTGGTCAGGGAAGAGGCTGTCTCTGAAGAAATGGCCTCTGAAGAAGGGCCTCCTCTAGGGCGGGCCCTTCAAAACAGAGAGAAAAGGCAACTCCAGAGAAATTGTTAAGAGGACCCTGAGGGAGAGGAACAGAGTGTTGAGGAAGGAGTGGGGCAGGGCCCCTGCTCCAGACAGGGGTCTGGGGAGAGCTTCTCTGAGGGACAGCCTAAGGGTGAGGGGACTGGTGGGGAAGATTCCCTGGGGTAAGGAACAACTGGGGTGCGGTTCCCTGAGACGCTGAAAGCACGAGCTCATAGGGAACAGGAGATGGAGCATGGGTGGGTAAGGGGGTTGAAACACAACAGGCAGATCAGAGGAGCTTAGAAAAACAGCGAGACTGGATTTTGCTCTTAGAGCAATCGGAAGTCACCAAAGGCCGGGAATATGGATGAGAACGACTTGATTCTATTTATGTTTGAAGAAGTCTGTTGTTACTGCTTTGTGAAAGTCGCGAGGCCCCATAGGAGATGGGAGGTGGCTGGAACCAGGCGGCAGCAGTGGGGGGAGGGAAGGTCGGGATGCTGGAGACAGAAGTGTGAGGATTCAGATTCGCTGGAATTGGGTGGGATGGGTGAGGGCAGGAAAGGCTCGAAGATGACTCTCAAAGGCTGGGTTTGGGAACCTGAATGGAAGGTTGGGCCTTTTGCGGAGAAGGGGAAGATAAGAGGGGAGCAAAAGTTTTGGGGAGAAGTGAGCATTCCCATTGGCTGTGGCAATTTTGGGGTGTCTGTGAAAGACATCCAAGTAGAGCTGTTAGCTGGACAGCTGGGCAGGCCCGTCTAGAGAGAGCAGGGTGGGACACAAAGTTAGAGACGTTAGTGACTCCCAGTGGGAGAAGACAGAGGAAGAGGAAAGAACTCAGACGGGAGTCTTGTCCTGAGGGACCCCAACACCTAGATGGTGGGTGGGGGAAGGGCCACCGAGGGGTTACCTGGGAGACCTTGGTATCATGGTGGCATCATGGAGGCAGTGGTCAGCTGTGTCAGATGGTGCCCAGAGGCGGAGAGAGCTTAAGGAGAGAAAAGCATGCTTTTGATTGGGCAATGGGGGGTTGAAAAAAATGGCAGCGGTGAACAGGTGGGGGTGATGGCAGGTCGGTGGGCAGCACTGTCCCCTGTGAAGAGCTGGGCCCACGTTGGTAGGAGAAGTCTGACCCCTTCCTCCCGTACGCATCCTTTGAGCACCTCTCCTGTGCTCAGCTGTCTCCTGAACTACCTGCAGACATTTCCAGACCCTCAACCCTTCCCTCCTCACAGACTCTAACAGCTTCTTTTGCCTGTAATCTATCTCACTCCCTTAGAGTTCCCTCACTGTGAAGAAAATTTAAAAGAAAATTTTCTGAACTTCCATTTCAGACATTTGGTTTCCAGCAGAAAGTAATTATTCGGCCCCTATCTAGCTCGCTGCCTGTTGCTAGGTGCCTAAAGGTACAAAGAATGAATAAGACGTGGCCCCAGACACAGGCAGGATGAAACTACTGCTAATTAGAGCTCCGGTTAAGTGCCCAGAGGGCAGAGGGAAAGCCTCCAGGAGAACATGAGGATCAGGTGACTTGGTAAAATGTACATAAATCAATTTTGTCCATTTCCGCCAACACAACTAATCCCTTCACCTCTGCACTTAATCCTAGCGCTCTGGGGCCCCTTTCATTACCTGTCCTTGCTCTTCAAACCCAGGCTTACATAGATAGCCCTCCTCCCTTCAAATGTCAGCGTGTGAGAAACAGCAACTTCCCTGACCCCACTGTCCCCCCAGGTCCCCTTTTCCCTTCTGCTTTCTCTGCCAGACCCCTGATCATCCCCACTCAGGTGGGCTTCTGTCTCAATCCTCAAAGTTGCTGTGGCAAAGGTCCTCAAAGACCAGACCCAGGAGATGCCCTCACCTCCCTGACTTCTGTGCCTCTCACCCATCAGTGGCTGCTCCGACCTCTGGAAATGCTCTTTCATGGACTTCTCAGATCCCCCTTTCCTTTCCTTCTCCTCTTTCTCAGACTCCTCTTCCCATGTCCATTGGTCTTGGGCCTTCCCTTTCACTGTGCGCCTTTCCCCTAAAGCTGTGCCTACCCCCTGGGGCTGATTCCCCAAGCTGAGAGTCCAGTGCAAGCCGCCTTTGAGCTTCAGGCCAACATACCCACCTTCCTCTAATGGCCAGCCTTCCTTCCACTTGCAGTCCAGAGCTGTACTCTGAGCTCCGGAACCGGATGGTCAGTGGCCTGCCAGCAACATCACAGATGTCTTGACTACAGGACCCAAATGACACTCCCGGGCTCTTTTTCTCTTTTTACTAGTTTACCTATTTTTACTCAAATTTCTAACTTCCCAAATTTGTGTTCATCTGGTGTTTCCTATTTTGAGGCATGACAATATCGCTATAGTGAGAGACACTTGACAGTCCCCCTACCACCTCCCCCCATTCACCTGCCACATCCATTGTGAGGCTGGTTGATCTACCTCCCAACAGTCTCCAGCGCCATCAGTAGTGTAGGCCAAGCCATCATCTCGTGATGGGTGCACTGCCGTTACCCGCTAATTGGTCTCCTTAAATTCACTCTTCCCACCAATCATCCAACCCCCACAGAGCAGCCAGTGTTTTTTTGCAGAATATGTATCTTTTTTATGCCCACATCCTACTTAAACCCATTCAGTGGCTCTTAGAATAAGGTCAACTTTGACTCACCCAGCCTCATCGTGTGCCACGTTCCCTCCACCAGACATGGTTCCTGCCAACAGACTTTTCTGCTTCATTTTTGCTAACAGAAGCCACTCTCCATGTGGCATGGATTGACCTATGTGAGTCCTGGGTGGTCAGGCACGCTTCTCTTGCCAGTGATTGGTTTTATGAGTGGGCATTGGGTACAAGCCTGACCAACGAGAGGTGGTGGTGGTGGGGTCTTTAATGAAAGGTTTCTTAGTCCTTAAAAAAAGAGTGTAAAGAAGACTCGCTTCTTTTTTTCCATCTCTGGACCCATCATTGCATGGCGGATACAGTGCCTGGTGTGTTTCCAGCCATGGGGACCGTGGGGACGAAGTCCATATGCTGACCCTGGGAGAAATGAAAGATGAGCAGAAAACGGGTCCTTAATGACAGTAGAGCTGCTTCCCTTGGGACTTCTCACTATGTGCGATAATCAATTTCTTACTGTTTAAATGTGTTTGAGTTGAATTCTCTGTCACTTGCCTCAAAATCCTTCTTACCAATAAGTGCTGCAGCCACGATGGACTTCCGGTTACTGGCAGGCACCTCCCTCCCACCACGGGGTTTCACACGTGCTGTTTCCTTACGTGCGAGGCTCCCCTCACTCCTGGTTGACTTCCACGAACTGATCTAGGACGATTTCTCCATGGCACCTGTCAGAGTTTAAAATCAGGGATTTCTTTTTTTTATTTAAAAAATTTTTATTTATTTTTAGAGAGACGGGACGGGGAGGAGAAAAAGAGGGAGAGAAACATCAATGTGTGGTTGCCTCTTGCAAGACTGGGGACCTGGCCTGCAACCCAGGCATGTGCCCTGACTGGGAACTGAACCAGCAACCCTCCGGTTCACAGGCTTGTGCTCAATCCACTGAGCTACACCAGCCAGGGTAAAATCATGGATTTCTTTATTCACTTGATTGCTATCTGGCTGCTTCGCTGGTCTGGCAGCTTACGTACGGGTCAGAGACCAGGTCTGCCTGTGCTCAGCATTGTTTATCCTCCTGCTCGTCTGTCCCAGTGCTTAGATGGGGCAAGCTCACTGATTCAGTCAGGGTCCTGGTAGGAAAGAGGGTGGTGTACTCGAAAGAATTCACCTGAAACTAATTTAATGGAAGAAGTCTGCACAGGCTGTGGTAGAGCTAGGGGTTCCAGAAACGACAAAGGACCCAGGATGAGCAACAGTTGGAAGCCATTGCCCCTTCCACGACTGAAGAGATGAGAAGAGGGTGTGGGTTTCCAGAACCTGGGGAGAAAGCTGTGGCTTTAAGAAAGGGACCCCACCTGTGGCCGTGGTAAGGGAACACAATCAGCACCAACCTTCAGCCCGCTAGGCAGGCAGCCAGGGAAACTTGCTCCCCTCCCTCCCTTCACTCTCCTGCTGGTTCCTCCACTGGTCAACTCCACTAAGAGCCCAGGGGGCACAGTGCCTGGATCGCATCAAGGTTGGCCATCCAGGGCACAGAACAGGATGGAGAAAGATAGAAAATGGCTTCAAAGGGGCCAGTGAAGAATATCTGAACAAGCATCAAATGACCTTCTAGCTGCTCAATTCAATGTGAACAGGCATCAAATGACCTTCTAGCTGCTCAGTTCAATGTACCTTTTCCGCTTCTTATCGGTCTCAGCCACCCTGCAGAATGTGACAGTGTAGACAACTATCCCCATGAGGTTTCCAAGATTGGAAAGGGCATCACAAGAGAATCTTTTCCATGTCTTGCTCTCTTCCCTCGAGACATCTCCAATCACAGCCATGTATTTCCCTTCAACTGGGCTCCGAGGATGGATCCAAGCTCACAAATTGTTCTCTTTTCATCCTTTCCCTCTCTGCTAGAGCCTTCTTTCAAGATGAGAAAATTCTAGGGTCTCTTGTTTTCAAAAACTCTCCCTTGATCACCCCCACATTTTTCTCCCTGCCACCCATTCCTCTCCTAGTCACCCAACCTTCTCTCCCACGCTAGCACTTTATTGCCCCCTGTAAGCTAGCTTTCACTCCCTCCCTCCTGAGCGGTTTTTGCTAAGGTTCATAATAGCCTCCTGATTGCTAAATTGAAAGGACTTTGCTTTGTATTTTTCTGAGATTCGGGCCATATAGCAGCGTTGATTACTTTCTCCTTGAAACTCTTCACTACCTTGGTTGCCATGGCAACCCCCTCTCCAAGTTGTTTGTCTCCTCTCTCAGGTCCTTCCCTCTCTTTCTCCTTGGTCAACCGCCCACACCTCAATCAGCCCCTCAAATGTCACAGTAATTCACCATTCTGCCCTGGGCCTTTACCCATTCTCTCCCTGCCCTCTCTTGCTGGGGTTCCCATTACTTACCCCTGGGTTGGCCCTTCCAGTGTAATCTCTTCCTGAGCCTCTGGCTGTGGGATCCAGCTTCCCACTGGGCCTCACCTGGCTGTGCCCCTGACCCCTCAGTTTCATCTGTCTGAGACTGGGTCCATTGTTACCCCTCTCAAACCGGCCCCCATGCTGTGTTCCCCATCCTGAGTACCTCCCCACCATCCACTGCCCGCCCCCCAACTCCCACCTCCCAGACACATGGAACTCACCTTTGGCTCTATCCTCACTCTCACTCCAAGAGCCCATAATCAACAAACATTTCTGGCATTATTTTCTAAAGATTTCTGGGTTCTGTCCATTCCCCCTTCATTGCTCCAGGTCAGGCCTAATCCTCTTACCTGGACCATGACCACAGTATCTTAGGTGGTCTCCTTCCCTAGAGACTGTAACTTCCCAAATCAAGCCATCACACTGGCTACCACAGTGATTTTCTAAACCACACACTGGAAGTGTCACCAGTGTAAAAACTCGCACTGGTGCCCACTGACTGTAGAATGGTGTCCAAACTCAATGTGTGGGGGTGGGGTGGGGGGCAATCAAGGCCCCACAGGGCCTGATCTCTGCCCTCTTCCTCAGTGACATGCTTCTCGTCCCCTCCTTCTCTCACATTCCAAGAACACCAAGTGCCCTCGAGCTCACTCTTGCTACTGCTCACTTCCTGGGCCTTGCTTGTGCTGTTTCCTGTGCTTAGAATGTCCTCCTAGCCCCTCCACCTGGCTCATTCCTACTTATGCGTAGGAAGCCAGACCAGTGCTCACCTCCCCCAGCACGCTCTGTGCATATTGATGTCCCATTATGGCACCTACCAGACCGTGTTATGTGGTTGTGGAGGGAAATAATATTTTATGTATTATTCAATGGGCTTTCCTCCTACACTTCCTTGACAATCACTGTTTTATGTAACAAATGACCCCAAATGTTAGTGGCTTAAAAATACAATTTATGACTTCTTGTGGTTCTGGTGGTTGATAGGGCTCAGCTGGGTGGTTCTCGTTCAAAGTTTCTCAGACCATTGCAGTCAGATGGCCGCTGACTCATTGAAGGCTCAGCTGGGCTTCCTCCACGTTAAGGCCCACTCACCTAGCTGGCCGTCAGCTGTGAGCTCAGCTGAGGCTGCTGGCTGGAGAGCTGCACGGGGACCCACCACACAGCTTGGACTTCTCAGAGCACGGCGGTTGCGTTGCAAGAGAGTGTCGCAAGACCAAGTGTTTGAAGAGGTCTGTGCCGAAGCTACAAGGCTACTGATAACCTAGTCTCACAAGTCCCAGATGTCCCTTCTGCTACATTTTGTTGGCTAAGAAAGTCACTATGGCCAGCCCAGGTTCCTGACGAGGGTAAGTAAACTCTGCCTCTTGATGTGAGGAGTAATGAGTGTGTATGAGAGGGTGGGGGTGGGGGGTCTTTGGAGACGACAATGGTCACTTCCTTCTGGTTAAGTCAGAGCCCTGGGGAAGGGCTGGTGTTGCTGCAGCAGGAATGCGATGAGGAAATCACCCACTGGTTTCAAACAGTCTCCTGAAACCCACAGCAGAGATGGCGTTTTTGGTTGTGGTTGTTGGCCTTTTGTAAAGAGAAAAGAACCCAAGGAACTCCAGACTTGAACTTGATGCCACGGGCAGTAAATAGGGAAGAATGCAGAAGCTGTCTTTCTGCCTGAAAGGAAATAAAAGTTTGACCAGCTACTGGGAGGAGGGGAGTCCCGTGGAGATGTAAGTAATAGTAGATACTAGACCTCCCAGAAGCAATGTGGGGTGTCCCGGAGTAGAAGGGGCTGTTGCCTGGCATCTCATGGTGTTTCCCACGAGACCAAAACCTCCCAGCTTGGGCTGGAGAGGTTGAGAGCCCTGCTGGGAGGACGCGGCTGACAGACGGGCCTTTGGGTGTCCATATTAAGGTGCTGCTGGTGACAGTATATGGAAGTGCGTGAATGTAGCTGATGGAGTTGGAAATATTGGGTTGGTCAAAAAGTTCATTTGGTTTTTTTCTGTAAGGTGGCTCTAGTAGCATTTAGTTGTCTTTAACTTCATTTGAAAAATTTTGTTAGATTGTATGGTGACAGCTGTCATCAGTGTGCATTTTTAAAAAACTTATCAATTAATGAATTTTGGTGTAGCCATTTTAATATTGAAGATGGAAGAAAATTCACAACATTTTTGGCATATTATGCTTTATTATTTTAAGAAAGTTAAAAATGCAAAAAAAAAAGAAAAGATTTATGTAATGTATGGAAAAGGCGCTGTGACTGATCGAACATGTCAAAAGTGGTTTGTGGAGTTGGGTGCTGGACATTTCTCAGTGGATGATGCTCCATGTTCGGGTAGACCAGTTGAAGTTGATAGTGATCAAACTAAGACATTCATTGAGAACAATCAATGTTCTACCATGTTGGAGATAGCTGCCAGACTCAAAATACCCAAAAGAATAAAGTTATTGGTGAAAATGAAAAATGTGTCTTTTATTTTACAGAAAAAACTAACTGAACTTCTTGGTGAACCCAATACTTTGTGGTTAGGACAAGGATCAGCTGAAGTGTCTCAGATCAGTGGGTAGATCCTGGTGATCAGGGTCACATCCACCCTCTGGTGCCAGGGCAAGACAGGAGAGCCCAGAACCCAGGCCACCCTCAGGGAGAAAAGTAGGAGCAGCAGCAGGAAGCAGATACGCTGGAAATGGACCAACGATCTACTTAGGACAGACTGAGGAAAGGTCCAGATGTGGCTGCATTTACCCTGAACTTAACCCAGGTTAAGTTTGTGCTACTGAATAGAAAGGGGGTGGGGTGGGGTGGTAAGAGTGAACTTGAGTCATGGAGAAACCAAGAAGTCATATTTTGGCAAGTCTCTGTTTGTGGCACTTTCTGGGCCAGCAACATGGGGCCATCTCCAGCCTTTCATTCTCTCTCATCTCTCACGCCCCCTCCATTTCCCTCCAGAACGTCCCTTGAATCCATTGCCTCTCCATCCACACTGTTGTTGAGCTCAGCCGTGCATCCCTTTCCACCTGGACAACTGTGATGGTCTCTTAGGTACTTCCCTACCTCCAGGCTTGTGGGGCCCTCTTCCAACCCTTCTCTGCAGGCAGCCAGAGGCATACCATGACACATCCATTGTTTTCTTTACCTAGACCAGTGCCTACCCCGCTGAGAAGTCTTCCTGCACTTCAACCTACCTGTTTTGAATGGAGTTCGCCTTATTACCTAACCCATCTTAATGGCCGTCACTGACTAGACAGGGTAATTGTGCCCCTGACTTAGGCTGAGCCAGTCAGAGCCCTTCCCCTGATGTTTTGACTTGGGAACAGAGAGAGTTCATAACTAACATTTCTGGAGCACTTACTGCATGCCAGGGCCCGGGCTGAGCATTTTACAGACATTATCTCCTCTGGTTATGACAACACTCCAAGGCTGGAGCTGTTGTTACTCTCCCTGTTTCACAGATAAGGACACTGAGGATAGAGAAATTAGACAAAATAGTGAGTGGCCAGTAGGACTGACTTCAGCGAGGCTCCTTAACTCAACTCTGGCGCTCCCAACTTGGTCTCTGTTTGGTCACAAACCTGAGTGTGAGGCTGGCGTGCAGCGGGACGTGGAGGCATGGAGGTGAGGCAGAGTGGGTCTGAATGTCAAGCTCTGGCTCCAGGAGACCTGGAGGCCCAAGCAGCCTGGCCTGTGGTTTGATTATGGAAGCCAACCAAATTCTCTTTCTGACTGAGCTGGGTTGAGCTGAGCTGCTTTGACTGACAAAGAAAAGAAACGTGACTAGGAGAATGTGATCACACCTGTTTCCTTGCTTAAGCACATCCACCGGTTCCTCATTACCCTTAGGAAAGTCTTTGACATGACACACAGGTCCTGCATGTGCTGGCCAGACTGACTTGTCACTGCTTTTCCGCCTGCTGCATCCATGCCCCAACCCTGTATGCCCCATACATTTTGGACTCACTGTTGGCCCCAAACACCCTCTGGATGTTGCTAGCCTCATGGGGACCAGGTGAGAAGTGAGATCTACGCCTCCTCTCCCTGCACCCTCCTCACTCACAGCTCTCAAGTCCTTTGAAGCCAAGTCTATCTATGATTTCACCTGGGTGGTCTCTTTTGAGCTCTGAGCCCAAAACTTATCTCTCTCATATGTCTTCTGAGAATCTGGGTCTTTGACTTTTTTTTTAATTACAAAAACAATTTGTGGACATCTTAGAAAATTGCTAAGTATACAAAGTACCTAGAGGAACCACCGTCCACATCTTCACGTACATATCAGAATTGCTTTTAGAAAGACCAATTTTCTATTTCCATGTAATACATATCATTCTTACTTATTTTAATTTTTGTTTTTCAACAATTTGTTGAGTTGATCTATTCATTTTTTTAAATACACTATTTTTAACCAAACTTTCCTTCAATGTGTATCCAGCTATATAGAGACTACCTTCTGTTATAATCGTTACTGGGTGGGATCAAAAAGAAATCCTTCCAGAGCTATGAGTTTGTAACTAAACAGATAAAGGCCATCTTTGAAAACAGAGAGAGGAGTTTCTTCCTTTACAATGACCTTTGGCTCTCTGACAAAACCTTTTTTCCCCCAATAATTTAGATACCTTGTTATTGGACTAGAGGTGTTTCAAAATGTAATCTCTGATCTCTTAACTACAACTCAAGTTTGCAGCCCTCCCAAAGATGGTCAAACTCAGAGCCTGATAATGCCACATAAAAAACAACTGCACATCTTGCAGCAGATACCACGAAGCATCCACTCAGCTCATGAATCTCAGGGTTGGGTGGGGCTGGGGTGGTCTATCTGGGTTTTGCTGGGCTAGTCTGCATTTAGCCCTGGGTCCGTTTGGGGTGGCTTTGTTTTTAAATCCATGAATTTCCCTTGTACACTGCTTTCTCTGTGTCCCCTAGATGTGGGCTTGTTGTGTTCTCATTTTCATTTGTTTCAAGGTAGCTTTTGATTTCGTCCTTGATCTCATTGTGAACCCATTCTTGTTTAGTAACATGTTATTTAGCCTGCATGTCGTTGTGTGTTCTTCAGTGTTCCTCTTGTGATTGATTTCTAGTTTCATACCATTCTGGCCAGAGAAGATGCTTGACATGATTTCAGTCTTCTTAAATTTATGGAGATTTGTTTTGTGCCCTAACATGCGAGTGAACCTAGAAAATGTTCCGTGTGCACTTGAAGAGAATGTATATTCTGCTGCTTTGGGATTACATGCTCTGCAGATATCAATGAAATCCGTCTCATCTGGTCTGTCATTTAAGGCCACCATTTCCTTGCTGACTTTCTGTCTGGAAGATCTAGCCATTGATTTCAATGAGGTGTTAAAATCCCCAACTCTGACTGCATTACGGTCAGTGTCTCCCTTTACGTCCAGCAGGATTTGCTTCATGTGTTTCAGTGCTCCTATGTCGGGGCACAAAAGTTCACAAGGGTTACATCCTCTTGTTGGATTGTTCCCTTTATCATCATGTATAGTGGAACCTCGGGACTCAAATGTAAGTCTGTCTGGAAGGCTGTTTGAGAAGCAATTTCTTATAAAACTGATTATCCTTTGTTTGTTGCCCGAGACATGTGACTGATCGTACAAGTATCAGCATGAAAGTCTTGTCAGGCTGGGGACCGAGAACAAAAGTTTTGTTCAACAACTGAGACATTTTTTTCTGTGAACACTGTGGTCTAGAACCAGATTGTTCAAGGTGGGAGACGGTCGAGAACCGAAGTTTTGACTGTAGTGTCCGTTGTCTCTTATTATAGCTCCTGTTTTAAAGTCTATTTTGCCAGATATTAAATATTGCTACCCAAGCTTTTTTACAAAGTTCAATGTGCATGAAACATCTTTTTCTATCTCTTTACTTTCAGTCTGTGTATGTCTTCTGAGGTGGGTCTCTTGGAGACAGCACATACATTGGTCTTGTTTTCTTATCCATTCAGCATTTAAGCCAGTTACATTTAAAGTGATTATTGATAAGTATGTGTTTTTGCCATTTTATTCTTTTAACTATGTTCCTCTGTTTTTTTTTCTTTTTCCTCTTCTTTTCCCCCTACCCGCTCTTTCCCCCTCCTCCTTTTTCTTCTAGTAGGCCCTTTAACATGTCTTGTAATACTGTATTGGTGGTAACAAATTCTTTTAGCTTTTTCTTGTCTGGGAAGCTCTCTATTTCTCTTTCCATTTTAAATTATTGCCTTTCTGGGTAGTCATGGTTGTAGGTCCTTGCTTTTCATCACTTTGAATGTATCATGCCTATCCCTGCTGGCCTGAAATGATTAGAAATCAGCCAAAAGTCTTATGAAAGCTCCCTTGTAAGTGACTGTGTTTCTCTTCCAGCTATTAAGATTCTCTCTTTGTCTTTAGTCTTTGTCATTCTTATTATGATGTGTCTTGGTGTGGGCCTCCTTGCCTCCCTTTGTTTAGGATTCTCTATGCTTCTTTGACATGTGTGTCTTTTTCCTTCACCGAGTTAGGGTTTCGGTCATTATTTCTTCAAATAGGCACTTGATCCCTTGCTCTTTTTCTTCTCGTTATGGTGCCCCTATGATGCAGATATTGTTATGCTTCATGTTTTCCTAAAGGTCCCTTAAACTATCCTCATTTTTTTAAATTCTTTTTTTTTCTGCTATAATTGGGTGTTTTTTCTTACCTTGTACTACAAATTGCTGATTCCATCCTCTGCTCCATCCAAACTACTGTTTATTCCTTCCAGTGTACTCTTCATTTCAGATTTTGTAGTTTTCATTTATGATTGGTCCATTTTAATGTTTTTTTAAGTTTATTTTATTGATTATGCTATTACAGTTGTCCTATTTTTTCTCCCTTTTATTCCCCTCAACCCTGCACTTCCCCTCCCACCCACATTCCCCCCAACCTTAGCTCATGCCCATGGGTCATATATATAAGTTCTTTGGCTTCTCCATTTCCTATACTATTCTTAACCTCCCCCTGTCTATTTTCTACCTACCATTAATACTTCTAATTCCCTGTACCTTTTCCCCCTCTCTCCCCACCCACTCCCCTGATGATAACCCTCCATGTGATCTCCATTTCTGTGATTCTATTCCTGTTCTAGATGTTTGCTTAGTTTGTTTTGTTTCTGTTTTAGGTTTGGTTGTTGATAGTTGTGAGTTTGTTGTCATTTTACTGTTCATAGTTTTGGACTTCTTATTTTTCTTAGATAAGACCCTTTAACATTTCATATAATAAGGGGTTGATGATGACAAACACCTTGAACTTTACCTTATCTGGGAAGCACTTTATCTGCCCTTCCATTCTAAATGATAGCTTTGCTGGATAGAGGAATCTTGGATGTAGGTCCTTGCCTTTTGTGACTTTGAATACTTCTTTCCAGCCTCTTCTTGCCTGTAAGGTTTCTTTTGAGAAATCAGCTGATAGTCTGATGGGAACTTCTTTGTAGGTAACTGTCTCCTTTTCTCTTGCTGCTTTTAAGATTCTCTCCTTATCTTTAATCTTGGATAATGTAATTAGGATGTGCCTTGGTGTGCGTTTCCTTGGGTCCAGCTTCTTTGGGACTCTCTGAGCTTTCTGGACTTCCTGGAAATCTATTTCCTTTGCCAGATTGGGGAAGTTCTCCATTATTTGTTCGAACAAGTTTTCAATTTCTTGCTTTTCCTCTTCTCCTTCTGGCACCCCTATGATTCAAAATGTTTAAAGTTGTCCCAGAGGTTCCTAAGCCTCATTTTTTTTGAATTTTTATTTCTTCATTCTGTTCCATTTGAATGTTTATTTCTTCCTTCTGCTCCAAATCATGATTTGTGTCTTGGTTTCCTTCCTGTCACTGTTGGTTCCCTGTACATTTCTCTTCATTTTACTTAGCATAGCCTTCATTTTTTCCTCCATTTTGTGACCATACTCAACCATTTCTGTGAGCATCCTGATTATCATTGTTTTCAACTCTGCATCTGATTGGTTGGCTATCTCTTCATCACTTCATTCTATTTTTGGAGCTTTGATCTGTTCTTTCATTAGAGCCATATATTTTTTGTCTCGGTGCAGCTGTTACATTGTAAGGGGCGGAGCCGTAGGTATTCACCAGGGTGGGGCAACCCACTTTGCTGGTGTTGTGGTGCTGTATGTGGGGGAGGGGTCAGAGAGGGAACAATGCCACTTGCTCAGCTCTTGCCCTGCTTTCAGTCACTTCCTCTGCTTACCCACAAGCAAATTGGATCCTTCTGGTGCTGATTCCCAGGTGGGTGGGTTTGTGAACATTCTAGGACCCTGTGAATCTCTCCAACAAACTCTCCTGTGAGACTGGGAGTTTCTCCCACTGCTGCAACTCTCACAAGTTTTTATAGCCAGGGGTTTTGAGGCTTTCTCTTCCTATGCTGGAAGCCTGGGTTACATGGTCTGACTCACTCCCTAGTTATTCCTCCCAGTTTATCTGCACACAAATGTGGGACTGCCAGCCGCCACATTGCTGCCCATCCTCTTTGCTCCTCTTACTGGTCTGGATGAATGTTTGTTCTGTAACTCCTTGGTTGTCGGACTTCCATACAATTCAATTTTCTGGCAGTTCTAGTTGTTTTTTGGTTTTAAATTTGTTGTTGTCCTTCTTCTGGTTGTGCGAGGAGGCAAAGTGTATCTACCTACACCTCCATCTTGGCTGGAAGTCCCATTTTAATGATTTCTACCAATATGTCCTTTTTCATGCTATTGAGTGTCCTTATGACAATCACTTTGAACTCTATATCTCTACAAGTTGCATACCTGCTTTTATTCAACTCTATTTCTGGAGAATTCTCCTGTTCTTTCATTTGGGGCCTGTTTCTTTGTCTCCCCATTTTGGCTGCGTCTTTGTGTTTGTTTCCATGTATTAGGTGGGTTTCCTACGACCCCCAGTGTTGGTAGAGGGGCCTTATGTAGTAGGTGTTCTGTGGGGTCCAATAGTACAATCTTCTTCATCACCTGAGCTGGGAGCTCCAGGAATGTCCCTTGTGTGTGTTTGTGTGGGCCCTCCTGTTATAATTGAGTCTTGATTGCTATTGGCCCATTCATACACGGGGTCAACTGTCAGGCTGGCTGTGAGGCTCAAACCTGATCACTGTGTATGAGCTGCTGTGCATCCGCTGACCACATGGGGCAGAATTCTCCTCAACAGGGCTTGGTGCCTGCCACGGACTTCCTTTGGATATGCTACTTGTGAGGCTTACTGGATCCTGCTCTGTTGCTGGGCACCGGGTGTGTTGATTCTGGGCCTCTTGGGAGAGACTGTGGTACAGACCAATGTCAAGCTGCTTGTGACTGGCCCTGGGCAACATGTTTGGAGCTATTAGCAATCTACAGTTTATGGCGGCCTCTGCTGAGCCTAGGTGCACATGGGAAGGACTGAGCTATTCCCCAAAGCTGGCTTTTACCAGCACTGGGCCCTGGGGCAGGTCAGCAAAAGTCCCAAAGCACCCAAGATCCACCTCTGCCTCAGTCACTGGAAGTCTCTGGCTGTACTCCTCAGCAGGGCCTAAGTACCAGAGGCTGGGACAAGAGGGATTCCAGAGGGTGGGGCTATTGCTTTCCCCTGGCTGATGCCTCATGGAGGGGAGTGCTCCTCTCAAGAAAGATGATGCCTGAGGTATGGGAAAATGACCCAGCACAGGTATCCTGACAGCTGACCTTTCAGCTCTCTCCCCAGAGCCACAAACACTAAACTCTCCTCACACATCTCTAGTCTACTCTGCTCTCCCTCTGCCAGAACTCAGGGTAAGTGACTGTGAACAAAGTTTTATGCATTGGCCCTTCAGGAGGGTGCCTGTGTCTCTAGCTGTCTCTCCTTGGCAGATAGAAACCCTGCTGCTTTTCACAGCCAGATGTTATGTGGGCACCTCTTCTTGGCTCTAGTGCTTTATGCTGAGGAGCCTGGCTTGGGATTTAGACCCCATGTTACTCAGGGGAGGTCCCTCCCACAGCCAAGATATCTGTCCATAACCTCAGCTGCTGCCTGTGGGAGCCAGCCAGCCCTTTTTGTGTCTCTGCCCTTCCTACCAGTCTAGATGGGGCTTTTCTGAAAACCCTTGATTATAAGGCTTCTCTTCAGCTAGTCTTTAGTTGGTTATTCAGGATGATTGTTCTATAATTTTCCTAGAATTCTGGTTTGGTCCTAGGAGGAGGTGAGTGTAGCTTCTACCTAGTCTGCCACCATCTTGGATCTTTCTCTGTCGTTATTTTGTCAAATGGGTTTTCAACTTTTTCCTCTCCTTCTTACACCCCTATGATGCAAATGTTGATACACTTTATCTCCAAGGCTCCCTGCACTATCTTCATTTTTTGGATTCTTTTTTTTTTTGCTATACTGATTTGGTGTTTTTTTGCCTCCTTACATTCCAAATCACTGATGTGATTCTTGGCTTTATCTATTCTACTGTTGATTCCTTGTAAATTATCCTTCATTGCACTTAGTGTATCCTTCATTTGTAACTAGTTCTTTTTCATAGTTTCGTGCTCTTTTCCACGTGGTTGAAGTCCTCACTAAAGCCACTGAGGATCCTTAAAGCCAGTGTTTTGAACTCTGTAATCTACTAAATCTAGTAGATTGCTTGTCTCCATTTTGTTTAGCTCTTTTTCTGGAATTTTGTTCTGTTTTTTTTTTTTTTTTTCACTTGGGGCAGGTGTCTTTGTCTCCTCATTTTGATAGCCTGTTTTTTTTTTTTTCCTATATATTATATAGAGCTGCTATGTCTCCCTGGCTTGGTAGAGTGGCCTTCTGTAGTAAGTGTTCTGTAGGGCCCAGTGGCACAGCCTTCCTGATCACCCAACCTGGGCACTCCCAGGGTGCCCCCCTCTGTGTGTGAGCTATGTATACCTTTCTGTTGTAGGTGAGTCTTGATTGCTGTTGGGACGTCAATGGCCTCCTGGGCCAATTGGTTACAAGGACTGGCTGTGATCATAGACCAGTATGGAAAATCAGCTGTGGGGGCCACCACACAGAGCAGGACTTACTTCCGTGGAGCTCTAGTGCCCACTGAATCCTCCCCTTGAGTTGTGCCACTTGCGGGGTGGTGGGGTGGTGCTTCAATGTGGTCTGAAACTGTCCACAGGGTGCACTGGCTCTGGGGCCTCCTAGGAGGTGCACGCCAAGATCACCTGCCTCCTGTGTTCCGCCTGGGACCACCCAGTATAAACTACAAATTGATCTGCAGATGGCTGCTGCTACTTGTGCTCAGCTTGGATGTGCCCAGGCAAGGCTAAGCTGTGAACCAGGGCTGCCTGCTGGTATGGGGTACACTGTCTGCAAGAGGTACGGGGTATACTGAGGCCCAATGCTGCTTGTTTGAGAGATTTTAGGCAAGTCTGAAGCAGGAGCCAAGACAGGTCATTCATATGGGAAAGCCACTGGAAACAGCTTGGGTGAGCCCACAAATTGGGTGGAGCAGGTTGTCAGGGAATCACCAGGGCGGGGCAAAAAGTGTTAGCCAGGTTGATGGAGACTCAGATATGGTGCTCACCTGCTGGCTCTGGTGGTGGGGGTCTCAGAAAAGGAACAATGGCTTCTGGCAGTACTTCTTTCTGGGAGAAAGCTACAATACTATCCCCTGCCTCCATTAGCTTTTGCTCTGATGCTGGACAATTTAGCTCCTTCTTGTATGTTCCTGGTGCCTTTTGAGTTGCTACCCCAGTGCTAGAGCTCAGAGGGAGTGAGTCCAAGTGAGTCCTTGTGCAGGCCCTTTAGAAGGAATGCCTGGGGCTCCAGAAGCCCTCCATCTCACTTGGCCACAGTCCTGGTTTTTGCAGCCAGAAGTTACAGCCAGGACTTCTCTTCAGGCCACTGAAACCTGGACTGGGGAACCTGGTGTGGGGCTGCGGCTTCTCAGTTCTCAGGGGGGACCTCTGCAACCAAGATATCCCTCTCAATTTTTATCTGCCACACTTGGATGTGGGACCAGCATGTTCCACGTCTCCAGCCCTCCTACCAGTATCATGTGGCTTTTCTCTAACTCCCTAGTTGTAGGACATCCATTCAGCTAGATTTCCGGCAGTTCTGAATGATGATGGTTCTGTAGTTTAGTGGTAATTTTGATGTGGTTGTGGGAGGGTGTGAGTACTGCATTTAGTGATGCCACCATTTTGACTGAAAGCCCCACAGGTATAGTTTTTAAAAGTCTAAGAGGATAGAAGAGGCTTGATGAAGACCAGTCTTCTCTGCCTTCTCCTCACCCGCAAACTCTCACCCTAGAGTGTGTAATCTCCTGAGGTCACCTCCCCAGCTCTAAAAAGCTCTCAGATTCCTTGTATTAGATAGGATGCTTTCACCAGTACCTAACAAAACACCTCAGAGTGGCTTAAATAGTAAGAGCATTTATTTATTTCAAAGAGCGATAAGTCCAGAAGTCAGTGGTTCCAGGTGTCCAGGTTCTGAGTCAGAGAGCTGCATCTCCTGGCCTTCCCCTCCTGGTCACAGGATGGCTGTCAGAGCTCCAAGCATCACGTTTTCACCTAAGCAGAAAGGAATGGGCAGTGCCAAGAAAGCTCTCTGGGTTGCCTCCTTGATCAGTGTGGAAAGTGCTTCTTTGAAGCTGCTTGAAGATGTCCCCTTGTAAGATCCTATTCAAAACTGGGTCACGGAAGTTCTCTGAACAGCATCTGCTACACCCTATTTGTAGTTCATAAGACCCACTGATATCCCACATGACAGATTACGCTTTAGGTCACTTGAAAACTATTCCCCTCCATCCCTACTTCTCCCAACACAGTTTAAAGTACCTCTACTGTTATCTTTTTAGTTTTTAGAAATCTTCTTGCCCCTTCACTCCTGTTCCACTGTGTGTTCACAGAGGCTCTTGCCTCCCCACTACCATTCCTGTTAGCCCTCCTCCCCGCACTGGTATCTCTGTATCATTACTTTCATGTTGCAATAGATGATAATATTAACATTCTATGCTGTATTCATAATCAAATCCAGGTCAATAAAAAAATTGAAATATACCATAGTTTTCCATGTATAATGCACACTTTTTTGTCCAAATTTTTGAGGGAAAAATAAGGATGCACATTATATATCAGTAGTACTAATATGTATTTATATAAATGTTTTTAATTCTTTTATTTATGCTTATGGGTTAAAAGTGTAACTCTAGAAAGCAATAATGATATCTGTATGCAAAATAATGCCCTGAAATACAGTAATTGGGTTTTTTAAAACAAGATTTTAACCCAGCTGCTGTGGCAACACAGGAAAAGGAGCGACAAACCATGAGCCCTGGTGCTCCACTCTCCTAAAACAAGATTTTATTAATTTTTTTAGAGAGAGGGGAAGGGAGGGAAAAAGAGAGAAAGAGAAACGTCAATGTGTGGTTGCCTCTTGCTCGCCCCCTACTGGGGACCTGGTCTGCAACCCAGACACGTGCCCTGACTGAGACTCCAACCAGTGACTCTTTGGTTTGCAGGCCGGCACTCAATCCACTGAACCACACCAGCCAGGGCATGATAATCAGTTTGCTTCTAAATACAAATAAATAAATAAACAATTGAATTAAAAATGAAAAACGAAAGATTCTTTTCCTGAAAGTTTGGGCTAGAAACATGGGTGCACATTATACATGGCGAAATACGGTAAATGAAAACTGGGAAGGAAAAGACAAAATTATCATTATTTGAGACAACTATTCCATGTATTTCCCGTGGGTACCTATCCATGTATTTACAAGTTTGTAGAAAGTCTAGAAAAGCACACCCTGAGCCCATTACAGTGGTTACCTCTGGGGAGAAGGAAGGAAATGGGACGGCAGTGGGTGGCCAAAAGGGACTTGAGCTTCATCTGCAATGTTCTAGTTTTTTAAAAAGAGAATGTATTCATGTTTTGCTGGTGTCATTAAACTTTAATTTGAAAAAAATTCCCATTCATTTTCAGCCAATTATGCCGGCTCTGTGTGTTTGGCAGTACTTGCATGTTTGTGCCCAGGGAGGAAGAACGTTTACTTTGTGTGTGTCTGAATGAGGTGCAGTGATTAGTGAGTAGATTTAGAAAAATGTCGCAAGCAAAAGCAAAACAAGAAAGAGGGTGCAGAGAGAACTCACTCACAACCGCAGTACAAACTACAGGGATCAACCCGCGAGCTCCTTTATGGAGAAAACCGTAACGTACGGCTGCAGGACATACAAGGCGATCGGCATTATGCAGGGCTCCACGGCACCCCCAGGTCAAAAGGCCGAGTGTTGTATTCATGTCAGCGTTCCCCAAATTGAACTTTAAATTCACAGAACTCGACAGGCAGGCTTTAAAAGTCATGCGGAGGACCTAATGTGCAGTAACAGATTAGATCACTGGAAAGGAAGCTCAATGAAATGGGGCACTTTATTTAACGGTATCAAAGTGGTCTAGAGCTACAGCAGATAACAGTCTGGCACAGACAGGAATGCACGGACCGATGAAACAGAACAGGGGCCTCGGACCTCCCTACCACTGCGATTCAGTATTCCAGGGAGTTTCACTCTGCTTGGTGGAGACAGGACGTGCTAATCTATCTGTGGTGCTGCAATTATCAGCTCTATGTTTGGAGAAAGGTTTGGTCATATCTCATTT